>VMBQ01005140.1:34426-64887 GCA_007657795.1 Dreissena rostriformis | reverse complement strand
CGGGGTTGATACTCGTAATTTAGTTCATCTGAAATCTATACGTGTAGGTGTCTTATTTGACAAAAAAATTATGACAGAAAAATGTTAAAAACAAAAGAGGGCATTTGCTCCCTTAAAACATTACGTAGTTTTTGCTTTCTTTATTTATTAACATAATTTGATGATTGCTTTTGTTTATACATACTATACATATTATTGATTGACGCAAAATAACCCCTATCGATATTATTCATGCGTTGTCCTCTATTCTAACAATCTCTATTTATCAACATTCACAGCTTGCGACCAAGGCATGTTTGGAATAAACTGCTCCTCACAATGCCATTGCCTACACGGAGCAACTTGTGACTTTGTAACTGGCCACTGTCCTTATAACCAATGTGCGTCTGGGTGGATTCAAAGTAATTGTAGCGAGGGTAAGATTTAAAATCAAATGCGCACAGGAAAATCATGTGTTTTTCACTTAGTTATTTATCTTTTTACCACAAGACACTGTGAACAACATTAATAGTATTCAAAACTATTCATGTTATATGTAACACAGCCTGCAAACCGGGATACTACGGACAAAGCTGCTGCATGGACTGTCACTGCGACTCGTGTCATCACATCAATGGATCCTGTGCAATGTCTCTTCAATGTTACGATGGGTACAGGATGGAAAACGGTTTCTGTAAACGTAATAATTCATTAAATTTTATTTTCAATTATGTTAAAGCACAAATGTATTATTTTTTTAGTTTACAATCTCAACAAAGTACATGAACATGAGAAAAAGAGATTAAATGAAAAACGATGAAAACAATAAATTAATCAATCGATCAATCTATGTAAGCTTGTTCCCTTTACGCTGTTTTATAACCTCATCAACAAGAACAGAAACATCCTTAACTACTTTTTGTACAGCTACTACTACTTCTTTTTCTTTTACTACTCATACTACCGTTGTAAATTATTGTACCATCAACTTATGACACACACTTACAATTTCGATACAAAGCAAACGATATACACTGTATTAATCAGTGTGCACAGTTAACATCCAAATTGTTTTAATTTCTTCTAATATCTTTGTTATAAATTGCTCAACACGCACATGTTAAGGTTCTTTACGTTGTTTTGCAGCTGAGGTGTGTAATTCTACAACAGAGCGCCAAGAGAGTCATTCCGACAAATATTATAACGCCTTATTAGCCGTGTCTTCGGTCCTTGGAATTGTTGTTGCGGCTATTATTGTCTTTATTGTGGTATACAGCAGAACACATCGCCGGTAAGTTCAATTTTATTGATTAGGATTGATAACATTAAACAAAATTGAATACGTTTATAGAAACTCAACAGGCTATATGAAACATCATAACGTACATAAAAGTCTTGTTTAAGTCAATAAAACTTCATTTCGGCTGTGCTGAAGGCGTTAATACATTAAAAAATAATTGCTTTAGGTACAGCACAAAGAACATGAACAATGTGCATTTAAATGAAAACCGGATATATGTATACTGTTATGTTCGTTGTCGATACTGCAAATACTCCGAATTACATCAGGCCGAATCGATTATTACCTTTTAGGGCGATCCATACGTATTTTAATTCATGGTTGATTATGTCCGTAAGCATATATGTTACGTAGAATGAATGTCATACTGATTAACAATTGTACATAGTAGCGGTCAGTTTTGTTTATGTTTGTTTTTGAGTAGCTAGGAGTTTGTTTATTGTTTTATTGCGTAGCTCGGATTGAGTCAATGGTTGATACAACAGTATAAAACTTAGGTTAAGAAAGCCAATATGATTGGATCAGTTACTACATTCTAATCCATACATATCGCGTGCCTGTTTATTTAATTATAATGTCAAAGACAGGTGTGTAGATATTAACTTCCAAAATTGTATGATCCAAATATTTATCTATGGATAGTTTTCTGTAACAGTATGTGAGGTTATAATAAAACATTATTGTCCCTGAGCAACATATATTTGTGTTGGTCATAAATTATAATGTTCCTGAGAAGCATATGTTTGTTGTAGTTACTAAACCATAAGTTTTGTATACGGCGGTGTGGCTAGATTCGGAGGATAGCTTTTGTTAGAACGTTTAGATTTATGGCTGAACTCATGAATTGGAAATTATTATTACGAACTTTGAAATTGTGTTATATGATAACCTTGTATTAAATTTAATAACACAATATTATTCGATAATATAGACAATTAAAAGGGAGTCAACTTATATACTGCCTTGGTTGCGAATAATATTATTGCGTCATCACTCCGAACTACGCATGGCGTTATTGATCGAACGAAGTCAAAATACTTTTTGCATACCTTGCATACCTTGCATCATGTTCAACATTTAAGCAGTTATGACAGATGTACTAAATATTACAGATCTGCTGGAGGAACTCGTGCTAACAAAGAAACGTCTTCTAACGAAATGTACGACGACTTGTCAACAAAATCAACGAACCCTAGCCACTATGACTGCCTTCAAACGCCAACCAGTGAGTATAAAACCTTTTTGAACACTGCATTTTCTTGTATTAAGTGCGCTTACATTAATATATATCTATAAACATGTTAATTAATATTAATAAATCCAAAGTGATTAAAATGATGAACATGCACAATAAAATGGGTAGCTTCAATTACAAAAATATATGATAAGGTGTGTGTGATACGTATGTTATTTAAGTATTATAAGCATATTTGTTATACACACATATACGAAACAAAACAACGTATAGTGAAATTATATAATTATGACATTGTAGTATCTGCAAAAAATAACTTTATTGAAATGCATTATACATTTAATAAAAAAAAACATGCTGTATATAAAGAAAAGCAACAATATAAAATAAATATAACCAAAGTGAACAGTCAGCTGCACCAACAAAAGAGAACACTTACTTTCAGTTCGAGGTCTATAATTTAAGGAAAGTGACCAATTACCAAACAGTCGGGCACATTACAAAAGCATTAGACACAAAGCAAAACATACTGTAAACTCACCAAAATAAATAAAACAGGGACAACCACCTTGGAATTACAAAACAGCAAATATTATTGGGGTTGCAGGACCTCAAACATCAAGCATGGCCAAAAAGAATGAATAATAATGGAACATGAATGTACAACACAAACATGCTTTAAACACACACAACATGAATAAAGCAGGGATCAGAAAATTGAAATTATCAATACAACGCATAGCATAGGTGTTAAATCTGGGTTGCAGGGCCTCGAACTATGTTCTCTGAAAAACGTGGTTCAATATATAGCTTGTACACTATATTACATGACAATATGACTTTCATCAAAAAGCTATCACCTCAAGTGTAGCATTAATATATTTTTCAATTTCAGTTGGACAAACAGGACGCTTATAATATCAAAAATCAGGTCACGAGTGGTCCATACGGAAATAATACGTGTAGACGTTTCTGCTCCCGGTGTAAACATTTTAGTTTTTACAATTTGTCATTGAAATGAGTCATCGAAACATTTAGTTCGTTATGACATAACTCACTCTAACAACTGCCTTGTAAACGCAACAGAAGACGAAAGTTTTAGAAGAAAAAAGTAATAAAAGCAAACAATCCCTCGAGTATGATATTACGACATTTAGTTCTACCAGCATTTGTATTGATCTTCTGATAACAACGAACCAGTACGTTCAATTGTTTGAGTCGCCTATGGCCAATTGCCACACTTCAGAAGCCGGTGTTGACGCAGACAACGCGTTTTACCTCAGCATCAGATACAGTAAATAAAGAACAATTGACACCCATGTGGAGAAATATAGCATTTCTATTCGTTCATCTTACAAGTAACTCTCTGTCAACTGTTACAGACTCACATACATATGATGGCAAAGCAGCAATGAACTAGAGGTCAAATGTCGCAAGAAAATATCTGGACGTTTGCTTTCAAAATTATATTGATAATTATGTTTTACTCTCCATAAAATCATGATGTTATCTTACACAGTAAAAATACCAATCATCCAAGTTAAAGTTTTATTTTACCTTTTCTACTGTATACATCTACCACAAATATGTTAATATGAGCTTAATCACGTATGATATAACTTGCAGTATCTGCTTTGAAAGATCATACGTCATTGTGTCATACAGTACCATCTACCGAAACACGTTTATTTATTATACTTCTTGTTGTCTACTAAATAAATACGAAAATAATACGACAATTTATTCTAGGTAAAAGTTATTATAATTTGAATACCATATAACAGTTGATTGTTGATAGCATGCCACTAATACGTGTTGTAGTATTGTATGTAGACAAAACACTACAAGGCATGTGAGATTAGATATGTATATATTCATAGTCTACATTGACTTATTTATTTAAATTAAAATTACGTCATCACTTATCAGTTGAATAATGTTTTTGGCAAACCTTGTTGACAGATAATGTCATCAACAAGTTCCCCTAATTGCGTTCAGATATTATTACATTAGTTTCTATGTTATGAAACTTTTCAATTACAATTTATTTTACAACTTATTATATAATATTTCTTAAAATATTTGTGTTCACTAGATACATTTACATTAAATATTAACCTGTAATAAAACCAATCAAAATAATGGATGACCGTTTTCAGTATCAATACTATGATAAGAACTTGTACGTAACATATGTAAACAAAACATAACAGTTTTGTTATGAAGGAGACCTGCATGCAATATTCCAATATGAATTTCTACACGTTTTTCGATGTTTAAAAAATATAATCATGTAATTATGTCATGTGTATATTATTTTTTCTTGTGCGTATATCACTTTTAGTGTGTGTATAAGTATATGAATATTCTCTTGCATGTACGGTACACTTTATTACTGTAGTGCATATGCACACCAACGATTTAGCTAAGTTGCTGATTGGGGATGTTCTAACGTTTCGAATAGTATTGTTCTTGTATAAATGCCCGTTGTTATTTATATCTGTGCATTAATACTCGTTATTAAAAAATATATTTTCTCATTCTAAGGTAAATAAACTACTAAGGTGAGCGATCTATGATGTGTCTAAGTCTGAATAAACTGTCTGTCTGCGTTTGTTTTAATAGAATCGTTCGATGGAGTATCTCCAGCTGGTGATGTTTTCACATATAACCTTAAAGGCAATCTGAATAATTGTTAAATATAAGCAATAAACCTATGGTAAAAATGGTTTATTATTCCTCGAGCGATGTTATTTATCAGAAAATTATCATGTTATCTAAGCAAGCAAAAGTCAATAGTATACAAAAAAATGTATTGTAAAACTTAATTAAAAAAATGAAAATTTTGCCAACCAACCTGTAAGTCCTGTATACGACTGAGGTCAGTCCCCGCAAAAATTTCCAAAACACAACTGGCTATAAGGCCTGGTCAAGTCGTCATTATAAATAGTCCGAATTCCATCAGCATCAACACCAACGGCATCAGCAGCATTAGCGCCTTTATTATCATCACCAATATCGACTTCAGAATCAGCAACATTGACATCAGCTCAAGTACCATCGTCATCAGCATAATGACCTCTGACTCCTGCATCATCATGACTCAAAACAGAAATACCATTCCGTCACCTTCAGACACCACCACCTACATCAACATCACTGTCATTAGCATGCGCACCACCGATATCGGTGTCAACACATCTGACATAAGCACCGTTTCCACTCAAACTAGCATCATCACAACCTACATCAAAACAAATACCGCTCCAATAAGAACCAGAACCACCGACTTCAGCAACATTCATCAGCACCTCGAACCACCACTGTCATCAGCATCACACCATCGACATGAACATTACCATTATCTGTGCAAGCAGCAATTATGTAACAATCAAAACGACGTACACCTACAATAATTTGTAAAAGTCACAATATGAAAACAAGGTCGGTATACACCCTTATTCGTTTTAAATTAATGTTTTTAGAATAAAGTTACTGCAAACCATTTTTGAAGAAATCTATTTAACTGAATCATGAGGACACTTAACAGCCAAAGTTTCCCACGACAAAACTTGATTCCCAATATAATAATGTAGAGGTTATGTGTGTTGACTAAAATTCATTTTTACATAAATATATGTCGTTTGTGTATTCAAATCTTGTTAATGTTTGCTAATTTAAGGAACAATTTAGTAGGTGAACGTGTGCGTGTATTTTATGTTTAACATTTAACGTCCTTACTAAACCGATTGATTTATTAGGATCCCGTTTTATAAGGTACTTAAGCATATATCCTAAAAACACAAACACGTTTAACATGACGAAGTAGTATTGAACACGTAATGTATACATGCCATTTTAAGTTTTATCTTCATTTTCATGTTCTTAAATATAATTGCAAATTTGCACGTAATATGAACGGCTCTAATTGGATCCTTTACAATTGATGCTTGAAACACTAATTAGATGTCATTGTGAGAAGCAGAATATAAATGGACTTCTTTAACTTGTACGTTGGCTTTTTGGAAGGAAAAAACAAATTGATACTCCAGTTGTATCAATAGGAGATCATTCTTTTAATCGCCTATAAAAAGGTTGTTTTTTAGGCAAGTGACGCAGTTCCGTTCATGTAGACACAGGAAAAAAATGAAGAGGACAAGAACAAACATCAAGGGATAAAACGGGGGTAATCGCCTTTGAACGGTCCATGAAAAGAATAGATTGGGGTTTAAAACCTGTTTTCTAAGCGCTTACGTGAAACATTAACATTCATTTGATATGATATATACTCATATTTATTTCAAATATATGCCAGCTCATAACCATTTGACGCGATGTTTTTATGATAAAAATACAATCAATTTCCCTAGTTATGCTTACGTATGATGGAAGCCAACACCTCTACCAGTAGCACGTGCTTGTTTGTTTCACGGAATAACGTTTTGGCTCGTACTCATAAAAACTTAATAATACTAAACGAAAGGCTATGACATTGCTACAATACGATATTACGTAGACGTTAAGTGCGGCCTAAGGCCAATTATTTTACGAGTTCCAATTTAATAAGAATATTCAATGTCATACAGGATTGTACAAATATCAATTTATTATTCTTTCTTTAGGCAATTTCTGTTTATATACATTTATTTAGCGAGTTCGATCAATTATAACAAATAAACAATTTGCAAACTCCATGGTTATTTTAGTTAATTTATCAGAAATGATCGACTCAAACTGAAAAAAAAAGAAAACAAAAGTTCAGTTTTGGCAAAAGAAATAATATTCACTCGGGTTCAATCGGGTTAGTGGAAACAATCAACATGTTTACGCCTAGTCTGAGACCTTGGTGTGTCAAATCGGAATATTGTACTTCAACACATTAGTGTAACAGTCAGAAAAAGCCATATATGCCCACATTTATCCTTTGATCTCAGAGTGTGACCTTGACCTTTGTGGTAGAGAGACGGGTTTTACACGCGATACGTCGTCTAATAATAGTGACCATTTGCGGAGTTATTTTAAAATTGCAAAAATTACATAAAGATATGTAATAAGTTAAGATACTAACGACAAGCTTCAATACGAGCTACATCCGTAACTTATTCGAGTATTTAATGGCAGTATAATAAAGATTTTTTGTTTAAAAAATAAATTAGTGAACTCTTTGAACACCTATGATTACAGACGGAAGACCTGGCTTTATTATCACAATTTTAATACGTTCTGGTCAAGATTTCATCACGTACGCTGCATGAGTAATCAAATTAATAATAATGCGTGTTAATAACATGTTTGTGTTATTAAAAAAATATATTTTATAACGCGGGATCAAGTGAAGAAAGTGTAACGATCCCATATTTATTTGAACTTCCACAACAGCAAATTTTGATTCCAAACGGTTAATAAATTTAATAGTGAAAACATACGGTTTTCATAAAATTACCTGGAAAAACATTTGCATGGTAGGCATATGTCATACAGTATTAGTGCACAGCATATTTATAATATCTGGGATTTTTTTTATATTGTTTGGAATCTATATGCTTTAGAAAATAACATTTTACAAGAATAATGGGTCGCCCTGAAATATGTGTTGTGTCAAATAGACGATTTTAATCTACCGTTGCCTGGAGAATAATTATATCGGAGCTCCGGAACGCACGTTCAATTCCATATCACTCCCCTTCGTTGACATGCAGCTACTGGAGATACCGTATCTTATGTCCGTCAACATTATTATCGACGGCGTATCCTGAACGTCAAGAAACCAGCTGTATATGGTGATGATGGAAATGACATAAATAATTGTGTATACTCACGGAATTCCTTGTAATGTATTGATAACAGAAAATGGTGCCATGTGCAAGTTTTTTTTGTATTGAAATGCAACTATCCAGTTAAAGATATTGTAAAGATTGAAATTTATTCAGAAAATCCAAACCTTTGTATAAAGATTGTGCATACTGTTGTATTAAAGTATTGCGTAAACGCCAGCAAATACTGTTGATATGTCTGCCATAGAAGGATACACCAATATCGGAACCCAGCAGCTTTGTGAAACAGCCATATTTTACAAAACAAAGTAATAATTTCAAACGAGTACTTGACTAACACGTACCGTATTTTAATTAATGAGAGTGTTTGTATTATTGAAAGGCAAAATACTTGAGATGGACATTTTAGAAGGAGCGCTTTCCATCGTTCTTATATTATATGTAAAAAGATTATGTGCATTGAAGGTAATGTAACAATAACAGTTTAACAGTTGTTTTTATATCGTAAAACCTGCCGAACGATGTTTCCGTTTTCCAATGCTGAGCGAATATGACTATTTATTTATCGAACGATACTTTTCTAGAATTTCAGAAAAAGCTGTGTCGTCTGCAGATGTAAAACAACTTTAAGGGGAGATATTGATATGAACATCTTCATGTTTCTTTGGGGTTTCCGTTATCTCGCAGTCAGTCAACACAATATATAATAAGGACAAATAGAGTCGATGAAATGCAAGAAAATTAAATATAATGTACAAGAATTATTGAGCAGATAAACGTATTGATGACACATTTGCAAAATAAATCGGAAATACGTCACATAATTACGTTATTGACGTACGTTCAAGTCGTGTTAAAACGGTTAAAACGTTTCTGGTCAGCATCTGAGGTTTATTGTCGGTTCATCAGCAATGTTTGTTTTGCCCTTATTGGCATTGACCCAAAGTAATGTCTAAGCCCGGTAAAAAAATACAAGAAATGTATTACCCATGTACAATTATTTTTATGAAAAATACCACTCTTTCCGTGTGTTTAATCGTTGGCTCTAATTGTCTTCTGCGTCGATTCTAATGCCGATAAAGCCGGTAATTGTCATCAATAAAAGATTTTACACTATTTGATCATGTTAGGTTAATAGTTCATATGTTATAAAAGAAGTGGATAAGGACAATAAGTGATACATGTATGTCCTATTCATCAAAAAGACTGATTCGTTGAACTATCGAATTGGAAATATTTAAAAACATATTCAATAGCGAACTTATTGTTTTCCCCGGTGTTCATCATTTGTCAAGTGTTGGCAAGTGTGATAATTTTTAATTTGTTTACGTTGTTATAGAATAATATCTAAACGATTATAACAATGAGACCGCTTGTGACGTTTGAGCAACCGAACATGCATCCTGGAGTTTTGGCCTTGTGCTTAGTAGATTCCACGCTGGATGCTGCATACAAAGTTTGCCCACTAATAACATTTTCAGCAGAATTTAAATAAAATATATTACGAGTAATATTAAAGTCTAAGTAATGATTTAACAGCACAATTCTAACTAGTCCTTAGCTAATATATTAACTCCGAAACGGTTCAGAATTTTGACAATAATATTGGGGTATGAAACTGACACACTTAAAATCCTTGCATAATAGCAAGCGGTATCAGTTTTATGAATGAAACGGTATTGGTAGATAATATGGGTCAGCATTGTTTGTACCTACGTACTTGGTTGTCAACCATTCACCTTTTGTTCAGCAGATAAACCCACCTATATCTGCTTTATATGCTGTATTTAATATTGAAAATATTATGATAAGTAAAACAATAAATCTAACACTGTCATTTAAAATCACAATTTCAGCAACAAACAAAGAAAGACAGTAGCATACTTTTAATATAAAATATAATGTAGACTCTAATATCAAAAAGTGAAACCATAAACAATATCACACAATATCGACCTTTGGACCTTTTCGACAACAAACATCCCCCAATGCAGGAAAAGACGGCGGTAATCGCCAGCACAAACGTGATGACAATACTGATGACGGAAGACGAGATACCTTTCGCTGCCTTTTCCCGGTTTCTAAAGTAGTACTACCATGGAGTCTCTTGGGCAGGGCCTAATAGTGTACCCCTAAACATAACGTCCTCGTTGACAAGGCCATCGTTGTCGTCATCGACATTGTTGAGAATTTCTTTGTCTATTAAGGAATCACAGTCATTGTCAATACCATCACCGTTCCCGCCATGGGCATAAATATGTGGAGCGCATGCGCTGTAAATTGGGATTACGCGCATGCTCAGTTGATATTCATACGCGGATCTATTTCCTCGAAAGAAAACACTTCCACTTAAAGGCATTGTATTTGTGCCATAAGAATATATCTGGTAAGGAAACAGCAATTCCACATTTTGATTTATGAACATGTTCCAGTAATATGTCATAGCTTGTTTGAAAGGATCTAGATTGGTTTGATTAATAAGAACAAGTCCTATACTAGTTTGCTCGATAAACAAATTTGCAGAACACTCACCAGGTTTGTACATAAAGAAATAATGTCTAACATGATACAACCGAATTGGTGTTAAATGTCTTACCGACGTGTGTTTATCACCCGATGAATCAAACATATTTTGGACGATAACACAAGATACAGAATTGGTTTCCACCGACAAAAATACATCCACAGTTATATTTACAGTCAGAATCAACATGGTTCCTGTCAACACGTGTTTTGTCCCCGTAGCTATAGTTAATAAAACCTCTGTTGCCATATTTAGACCTGAAAACGAAAACATATGTAAATACAATCCATGCTTATTATACATGCACGTGCCATTCTTTGATGAAATAATATCTTGCCACAATTATTTCGGAGTATCATTTGTGTTAAGGAAGCTTACTTTATTCAACAAATTGTCATTGTCGTTTATACAAAAATGTACATAATAATTCACAACGTGCACACAAACGTATGAAACTCGTGCTAGGTATATAGATGTACTAGAATTTACAGGTACATAGTGTACACGACGAATTGAAACGTTCCTTTTATTGACTTGTTTGATTTCGCGCAGAGGGTTATTTTGATTTAAACGTGCATATCTAAGAGTGACCTTAGTGTCAAAGTAATTGGTAATACGGGATTTGGGTTTTGCTACAGAAGAAGAAAACTATATACATACATATCAAGGCCTATACACACACGCACATTGAAAACTATCCCAATTTAATGATAGCTATTTTAAGAATATCTTTATATCAATTTCCACTAACGCTACCTGCAATTATTTAAGTGACGTTTTGATGAACCAAGTGATGTGCTGGACACAGAAACCGACGTCCAAACGTAAACGATGGCGGCGTCTGCTCAATGGTCCCGGCGCCATTGGTGGCTAGTGACCCAATAAACACAGCCACTGGGAGGTCAGAGGTCACAGATTCACCCGTTATATCACACTTCCCAATCACACCAATCACAATGTTTTCAGTAAGCGTTAACGTTAGTTTCGTCGTTCCGGTAACGTTTTTTGCCGTCAACGCTAAATATTACAGAGGCACAACTGTCAGGTAGAGTGAAATCCACCGTGCAATTAGTTCCATGCACAACGATGAACGTTTGAAAATTAGATGATAAACATGAGGTCACAACGTACGATGTTCCGGTGACGTCACTGGGGAAGATTTGCATATTGTCATCTTGGTTATCTACGATCACGATCACTTCTGAAGTTGCAGAAATTGAAAATCCAACAAAAGCCGAAACAAACATGTATAAATATATTCCTCAACATTTTAGACAATTACATTAAACAAGGTCAGTGTAGACGCATGTGATCGTACATATATTTTCCGTTGGCGATGTACAAATCACAACGCATGTACATTCATATAACATTTATAACTCTTTAGAATAGAAATACAATAAGTATATAGAAAAGTACTTTTACCTGATCTTATTGCTCAACGGCAATTTAAACAATTAAAAACATGTTTCGCTCATCACGTTTATCTGGATTTAATGCTAACATACATAAAGCACAAGAACAAGAACCAGAATTCATCATTTTATTGAACATAGGTGGACTGTCCGTGACTTAAATAATCCTATTTAAACAACTGGTTAGACGACGATGTTGCCGTTTGTTATTAGTTTAAAGAATTTCTGATGTTTATGCTACGAAATGTATGTTGTTGTCAAGTTTTATGGTAACCCGCTTTAATAAATGATCTGCTCATGGAGCACACGTATTTAAACATAAACGCGAAACGTTGTTTTAAATATACTGGTCTGGAGTTAATATTTTACTTGTTGCAAAAACAAATGTTTATTCTTAGCAAGATTATTTAGAAACAAAAAGCAATCAAAATTACCAGAAGAATGAATGTCCCCATTGAAAGATTTCACACGGCAACGTAACACTCAGGGACGTATACGGTCTTACGCTGTACACCGTGTTTCCCCCAACGTCAAGCGACGTTAACGTAACGTTCGCTACTTCCGTAGTTTTAGGAATCACGTGTAGGATTGAAGGTTTGTTTACTGAGCAGAGCGGCGTCGAGAACCGGAAGTCGAAGCCAGCTGAGTCGGGAACCGGATTCCCTCTTACTGAACATGCAATGGCAATATCTGTTATATAAAATGTTCAGGTGAAGGGTATATGGCAGCAAATGTTTAATTGACTGTGTTTTGTCTTTTTTCCCCACATATTTACATAATTAAAAGTAACGTAAATCTGGTATTTAAGGCTTTAACGATTTGCTCTAAGTTAGGAATGCACTCGTATTTCTACGCAAATGACAAAATAACAATAAAACGATAGAACAAGACAAATGACGATTGCCCTGAAACAAGCTTTCCAACGATTTAGTTATACATTTTATTAAACTAAATGTGCTATTCCGATTCAGGTCTGCATGTAAGGTACATAAAGACACCATGTCAGTGCAATACATCCATCCAAACTCAAGTTGTCAAGCTGAAAACAGCTTTTCTATTTTAACTTACATGGACATTAACCTTGATCCGCCTGGTCCCAAATGCAACCCCAAGCTTGGTCTGCATGTAAGCAGCATACAACATACAAAAATTCAGAACAATAACCGCATTTAAACCCAAGCTTTTGAGCGTAAATGTATGTTCTTTACGTTTGTAACAGTGCCCTTGATCTTGACTTGACCAAACTGGCCCAAGATGGAAACCCAAACAAGGTATACATGTGAGCTACATATGAAAATTAATTCACCAAAATATCTCAGTTAAAACTCACGTTATCGAGCAGAATCTTTGTCGTTGTTGTTTTTTTGTAGAAATGACGTTGACCTTTTTCCGACTGACCCAAAACGAACTCCTATTCTTGTTATACATATAATCAATCCGCACATATCAGTTAAAAACCTCAATCAAAATTTTAAATAAAGATATGATGTCATTATACGAATGCTGATCCAGAAACATCCGAAATAATAGTCTCAACTAAATGTGGATCAATGCATTAAAATGAAACCAATACCAAAACACAGCAATCTCGTTTAGCTCCACACATTAAATGAAATATATTGAAGGATTTACAAAAAGACACATTTAACTAAGTTATGGGCTTAAAAATATACCTATAGGAGCAGTGTATTCAAAGTTCACACGCTGCTCAGAACCAATTAGTATATTTATTCGCTGAGAACACATCCATTTTCCACATTGTTTTGATAATGACGTAAAATGTTTCTGAATTGTGTTCAATTTTTATTGACAGAGATCGTCATTTTATATAGTGTACGGTATTACTGCGTTTGCTTATAAGATGAATTCCGAAATATCCATCTGTGGAATGATATCAAGACTGGAAATTGTACCATTAAAAGATGGATTTCCAATGTTTCCATCTCGAAAAGTTAAAATTCGTGAGAAAATATGTAAATATTGCCATTTTTATGCCAGCGCACCACATTACAATTTATGAGGCCTTTACAATTTCATATATCTATACACATTATTTCATACCATGAACATGCTGCAAATTATTTAAATACGTAAAGCGATTTTAATTTCTATATACTATTTATCCCAAATGTTCAGTTTATTATCAAATTGCTTGTGTGTGTGTTTTTATGGAGTATCCCTCTCACATTTATGATTGGGCGTATTGCATCACTTATGTAAGCGTTACGTAAACAAAAAAACGATCAATGGTCCAACAACATTAAAACGTTTTAATTCTACCAGCAACATTTTCAATGCGCAATAGAAATCACTCATTGAGAAGCTAGTTTAATCCATGTCATATGCCCACGTGTCTACAAACACAATCATCAAAACGAGGAGCATACATTTTACGAACTCATATAATCAAACCATAATCCGCCGCTATAAACAGTAAATTAAAAATATTACGTTTCTCGTATTCTCGTATTGGTATTTTCTAAGTTGCAATATGTATTCTGTAAGTAACATACTGTAGACGTGTATCCATACAAACATTAAATTTCACTCGTTGCGTATCAATAATGATTCCATGTTAATAACGTAATGCATCTATGAAATGGACCTTGGTACTTGGACATACAATAAAGTGATTAGTGCCGATACACTCACTATGCGCTGAAAGCAATTATGTTAAAAGAGCAGATGGCAATACTAAAACTAATGTTATTTCGATTTATTGCGTGTCAGTAAGTGCGTGTCAACGATTTGACAAGTGAGGCTGCAATTTAGAATATTAGCACAACTACAACGGTAATACTCAATGTATCAATGGCTATTAATCTAATTAAGTGGATATTTGCACTAATATATAAACGATTAAATGTTAACGAATCTTGAATTGAATCGAAATATTAAGCAAAACGAGATTTTATATTGAAATTAAAGCTGATGGAGTAATGGCTGAATGGTTGCAGTTTAATTTTCTGTGATATTGAACAGTAATCTACTTAGTGCCGCATTGGATGTCGCCTGTCGACCTTTGATGTATACGATATGATGTAAATCGACGTATGACATCAAACTCGACAATTTAAAACGAAAAACGACAATTTAAGACGACACGCTACATTCGAACATTTGATTGTCGCATTGTTGTGCCATGTGTCGCTTTGAATGTCTTGTGTCTACCCAAACATTTTGAGTCGAGTGTTGACACTGAAAGCGAACCCGTGGTAAAACGGGCTTAAGTAAAAAATAACTCTTAAATAATCAAAAGTATGTGTACGTATTTTTATTATTTTTACACTCTGAGAAAATAAAACGCACAAGGCATTCTGATACAAAAACAGGAATAACGAACAACCGATAAATCAAGTAATAATGTCGTTACATGAGGGCATATGGTGAACAGACGCGATCATGCAGCGTGTGATAGATACAGCAGTATAAATAAATGATGGTTTTTAAATTTGCATTTGCATGCCGAGTGTTAAAAAATTATCATACAACCAAGGCCGGTTTATAAAGTTTCAAAATACGTATTTAAACCAATGGAAGTTATACACTTGATTACATGTGCAAACAATGCCGAAATCAATACAAGTTCACGCTTCTGAAAAAAAAACCATTATATAAGTGTATATGTTTTATAAGACACTGTACTAGATTACAAATGTATATCAACATTAACATGATATAAATCATACTTGGTTTCTTTGACCATTGTATTGAGCATGAATCACAATGATTCAAGATAAATATACACGAGTCGGAAAGCTGTGTACGTCAAACCACTTACCGATGAATGTTCGAATGATAGAGTGAATACTTTTTTTGAAATATTTATGAACGATAAGCGTTTGTTATCGATGACCCTATGTTTTCACTTCATTTTCACATCGTATTTGTGTGCTTTATCTATTTATACAAATGCATTATACAAATATGTATTATTGAAAAATATATTAACATTACTGAAGCAACACGCATTAATTGATGCAAAAACACACCAAAATTAGAAAAAATAAATCAGAAATAGCTCCTTGATTTCAATTACCTACACACAAAATGTGGGTAGGAAAATCTTCTTCTCACGTGCAGCACGCTGATATAGTACATACCAGTTTGAGAAATGCGCAGAAGCACCAACACCACGAAACAGTTGACTAAAACACAAGAAAAACACTTTCCAGAGTCATTACACTAATGATCAGATAATTAATTGACAGATGGTGCTGTTATTTCTCCATAGCAGATAATAATTTTTTCTTCACATTTCCAACGAAATTTCCCAAGACACGTGGTAGCAGTAAACACGTAATGTTTACACGCCATTTAATTGTTTGTGTCATTTTCAATGTTCTGAAGTATACCTGTAAATATGCACGTATGAACGGCACAAATATAACGCTTAAATACACACGTAATGAAAGGACGTCGAGAACAAAGTATTTTTTTCAAATATAAACTAAAAAAAACAACAACAAAAAACGCATCTAAGGCATAAAGTCAGTTCAGGTTCATGGGTGTACAAGAAACAAAAAAACAGAGTCGTTGTTTTATACTTACAGTTTGGTTTAACCGGTGAACCAAAACATTTGCTTAACGCTGACAAAACAAACGTCAGACCGATTGAGTTCGTAAGACAGGTTATAATCTGTAAACATTGCAATTCATGAATCTGCAATCGAAACCGTTACACTAATCTGGGGAAACGAACTTCATCATACAGTCTAATTTGCAACTCACCTATCAAATCGATTTGCATGCGCATGCAATACCGGTACTGACAGCGTCGCTTCTTTGACATTTCTCCTGTAAAGAATATACATAAAATAACATCTTTTCAAAGTAACGCGTGCAGTCCTGATTGCAGCCTTTTGTATTTGTAAATACCTTCATGTTGTAACCCAGGTGATGTGGATGTTCGAAATTTAAAGAAATTGCATTGACTTTAAATGCATGTATTCGTGACTTAATGGAATAGCAATTACTTCCTTAACAGTGCAGACTTACTTCCTTTTATATCCTGACTTTACCTTTGATATTTTCATATAAAACACATTGTTTATAATACGTCTTGGTTTGTAATCGCCTCTTCTTTTGTTTCAAGATCGTAGACGTCGGGATAAAATGGTATTGATGGAAAACCTACCACACATCTGCTGTTTATCACGTTAACTGCGAGATATTGGACGTTCAAAAATGTTCTTTAATAATAAATATTACTTGTGAGTGTGTACAGTACAATATGACCAAAAACGTGCTACTTTATTTTCTAGATGCTGTTTATCTTCTTTTCATACCAATAAAAATGGCTTAATGACATTACCCATTATTTCTTCTTTTTCTAAAGTCTTATATAAATGCCATTTTGTCAGTCTGTTACAATTAACCTCCATAAACGCACTCAGCCCCCGAAAGGTAACGAATCTTATAGATACATGCATGTTGCACTAATACATACATGTTTATGTAATTTATTTAGTAGCTAGAAAATATATTAACTGATAGCAACATTATTCGTTATTTTAATTAAGCATTTTTAGTTATATTGTTAAACTTTGTTTTTCAAACTTAATTTACCTGTCTTGTGAGCATTTAAATTATCACAGACGCCGTATAACTTTTTTAAAGACATTACTTGTGCAACATACGATTTATGCAAAACAATTATATTTTTCATAATTAATCATGCAAACCAAATGTCATCTCGATGTCTTAAAAAATGTTCAAGTCATTAATTTCATCTTCGTATAAATTGCTTTGAATTACACCAAGGAAAAAAAGAAGCCTTAATGCGCAACTGTTAAGCTTCACAGCAGCATTGGTGTTCATTCTTCCATTACAGTTTAACGAGGTTTAACTTCCGTACTTAATAATGCGTTTTGATTATGATTTGTTTCAGGTGCTGCTATTTTGCAACAATAGGTGTTATTGATGAACTTCGTATTTGTGTGTGCATAAATGAATCTGATCATACGAACACCATATCTTTTCAATAGCATAGGAGACTAATAGCATAACATTCTATATGCCGATGCCTTAGTAATATTATAACTCGATATATTATTAACATAATATGTTTAAAAAATATATATCTTTACTGTCTTTATCTCAAAATAATATGAATTCTTAATATAATAAGTCGTGCCTGTTTGTAAGAGACATTATCAAAATGCATATATGTGTTGCATATATTTGACTTGATAGCCTCGCTATGACATGTTCTCTATATTCGTTTTCATGCGTCATGGTATCATTGACTGAGACATTCTGAAATAAACTTGAAACTTTGATGGTTATTTATATTTTTGTATAAATAACACATGAATATATTGTTGCAGTGAATTGTATTATTACTTTGTTTAATCATAAACTTTTTACTTTGTATTCACTGCCTCTCTGATCAGCCTCTCATGCTGTTTGGCGGTTCGTCGGCAATGTTTGTTTTGTTTTATTGGCCTTGACCCAAAGTTGAACCTTAGACCGGTAATAATCTACTAGGAATATATTACACAAGTACACTTATTTTTATGACAAATACCATTATATCTGTGCGTTTAATCATTAGCTCCATTTGTATTCTGCGTCGATTATATTGCCGATAAAGCCGGTAATTGTCATCAATTAAAGATGTTACAGTTTTTATCATTTTATGTTTATAGTTCATATGTTATTAAAGAAGTGAATAAGGACGCAATTCTTCTTTAAAAAAAGTCTAAGTGATATGTCCTATTCATTAAACACATTAAATCGTTCAACTATCGAGTTGGCAATATTGTTCAACATATTCAATAGTGAACTGCATTTTCCGCGGTTTTCATCATTTGTAACGTGTTGACAAGTATTATAATATTAAATTTGGTTTCGTTATTATATAATGGTATCTACACGATTATAAACATGGAACCGCTTGTGATATTTGAACAACCGGACATGATGCTGAGTATTGGCCTTGTGCTTAGTAGATTCAACGCTGGATGCCGAATACCAAGTGTGTCACTATGTCATCGAATTTATATATGCAAATTAATACCATTTTCAGCAGAAGTAAATACAAAAAAAAAAGAATTAAGCTTGTATGAGTAATATTAAGGGCTAAGTAATACTTTGACAACATAACTCTAACTAGTGCTTAGCTAAATAGAAACTGAGAAACAAGCCAGAATTTGGAAAATAGTATTGGGGTATACAATTGACACATTTAAAATCCTTGCATAATAGCACGCGGCAACAACCGTTTATATATATATGAGTGAAACAGTATCGGTAGATGATAAGGGTCAGCATTGTCTGTACCTATGGATTAGCTTGTCATTCATTCACCTTGTGTTTAGCAGATAAACCCACCTTTATATGCGTAATCTGCTGTTGTTTAAAAGCACAATTTCAGCAACAAAGAAAGAAAGACATGAACATACTTTTTATATAAAAAATAATGTAGACTCTTATATACAAACCATAAACAATATTACAGTGTATACAGCGTTTAGAAATCGGTGTAATGCGTGTTGTGCTCGACGACCTTCGGACCTTTTCGACAACAAACATTCCCCAAAAACAGGAAAAGACGGCGGTAATCGCCAATACAAACGCGATGATAATACTAATGACGGAGGACGAGATACCGTCCGCTGCCTTTTCCCAGTTTCTCAAGTAGTACTCCCAATGAGTCTCTTGGGCAGGTGCTAATAGTGTACCCGAAAACTTAACGTCCTCGTCGACAAGGCCGTCGTAATCGTCATCGACATTGTTGAGAATTTCTTCGTATATTAAGGAATCACAGTCAATGTCAATACCATCACCGTTCCCGCCATGTGCATACATATGTGGTACGCATGCGCTGTAAATTGGGATTAAGCGCATGCTCAGTTGATATTCATACGCGGATCTATTTTCTCGAAAGAAAACACTACCACTTAAAGGCATTGTATTTGTGTCCTTAGAATATATCTGGTAAGGTAATAGCAATTCCACATTTTGATTAATGAACATGTTCCAGTAATATGTCGTAGCTTGTTTGAAAGGATCGAGATTGGTTTGATTAATAACAACAAGACCTATACTAGTTTGCTCGATAAACAAATTTGCAGAACAATATCCAGGTTTATCCATTATGAAATTATGTATAATATGATACAACCGCATTGGTGTTAAATATCTTACCGACGTGTATTTATCACCCGATGAATCAAACATATTTCGGACGATTACACAAGATACAGAAGAATTGGTTTCCACAGACAAAACACCTCCACAGTTATATTTACACTAAGAATCAATACGGTTCCTGTCGACACGTGTTTTTTCCCCGTAGCTGTAATTAATAAAACCTCCGTTGCCATATTTAGACCTGAAAACGAAAACATACATGTAAAGGCAACCTTGTTTATTTTAAGTGTACGTATTATTGCTTGATGAAATAATATATTGTCATAATTATTTCGGAGTATCGTTTGTGTGAAGGAAGCTAACTGTATTCAACTACGTTTAATTGTCATTGTCGTTTACACAAAAGTGTACATACAAATTCACTACGTGATCACAAACGTATGAAACTCGTGCTTATTATACATGTATAGCTGTACTAGAATTTACTGGTATATACTTCGTATACACGAAGAATTGAAACGTTCCTTTTTATTGATACGTTTGATTTCTTGCAGAGGGTCATTCTGATTAATACGTACATATCTAAGAGTGACCTAAGTATCATAGTAATTGGTAATACAGGATTTGGGTTTTGATGCGAAACAAGACAAATGTATAGAAACATATCAAGGCACACACACACACACACACTCACACAAACACACACACACACACACACACACACACACACACACACACACACACACACACACACACACACACACNACACACACGAACGCACGCACGCACACACACACGCACACGCACGCGCACGCGCACACGCACACACACACACACACACACGCACGCACGCAAGCACGCACACAAACAAATTGAAAACTAACCCACTTTATTGATAGATATTTTAAGAATATCTATATTAAAACTTCCGCTAATGCTACCTGCAATTATTAAAGTGACGTTTGGATGAACCCAGTGATGTGCTGCGTACAGAAACCGACGTCCAAATGTAAACGATGGCGGCGTCTGCTCTATAGTCCCGCGCCATTGGCGGCTAGCGACCCAGAATACGACACCACTGTGAGGTCAGAGGTCACAAATGCACCCGTTATATCACACTTTCCGATCACACCAATCACACTGTTTTCGGTAAGCGTTGGCGTTAGTTTCGTATTTCCGGTAATGTTTTTGCTGTCAACGCTAAAATCACAGAGGCACACTTGTCAGGTAGAGTTTCATCCACCGTGCTATTAGTTCCATGCACAACGATGAACGTTTCTTGGAAATGAGATGATAAATCTGATATCACGATATACGATGTTCCGGTGATGTCATTGGGGAAAATTGCATATTGTCATCTTGGGTATCTACATACACGATCACTTCTGCAGTCGTAGAAATTGAAAATCCTACAAAAGACGAAAACAAATAGCATAAATATATTCCTCAACATTTTACACAATTACATTAAATGATGTCGGTGTAGAAGCATGTGATCGTACATATATTTGCCGTAGGCGATGTATAAAGCACAAATACATTTATATACTGAATTTAACCCTTAAGAATAGATATAAAATAAGTTTTAAGAATAGTACTTTGCCTGATCTTATCGCCCAGCGGCAATTTAAACAATTAAATATATGTTAAGCTCATCACGTTAATCTGGATTTAATGGTTACATACATAAAGCACAAACAAGAACAAGAATGTATCATGTTGTTGAACATAGGTGGACTGTCCATGGTTTTAATAATTCTACTTAAACAACTAATTAGACAACGATGTTTCCGTTTGTTATTGGTTTACAAGTTTACCGATGTTTATGCTACGAAATTTATGATGTTGTCACGTGTTCTGGTAATCCGGTTCAATAAATGATCTGCTCATGGAACACGCGTTTTTGAACATAAACGCGAGACGTTGTATTACATATACTGGTCTGAAGTTAATATTTTACTTGTGTCAAAGACAAAAGTTTATTCTTAGCAAGATAGTGTAGAAACAAAAAGCTACAAACATTACCGGCCGAATAAACGTGTACCCATTGAAAGGTTTTACATGGCATCGTAACACTCAGGGACGTGTACGGTCTTACGCTGTACACCGTCTTTCCCCCAGCGTCATGCGACGTTAACGTAACGTTCACTACTTCCGTAGTTTGAGGAATCACGTGAAGGATTGAAGGGTAGTTAACTGAGCAGAGCGGCGTAGAGAACCGGAAGTTGCAGCCAGCTGAGTCGGGAACCGGATTTCCTCTAACTGAACATGCAAGGAAAATATCTGTAATAGTATAGGCTACGGTGAAGAATGAATGGCTGCACATTTTAATTGACTTTTGTTCTCTTTTTTTCACATACTAACACTATTTAAGGATTCTTACACTTTTTAAGGTAACGTATATCTGGTATTTAAGGTTATAACGATTTGCTCTAAGGTAGGAATGTACTGTGGCATAGAGGTGACACACAATCCTCTTTTTTCTCTCCCGTTCCCACGACATATTTACACGAGGGAACGACTTACTTACTCGTGGACTCAAGTTAGCTATGTCGTGGGAACGACTTACTAAGTTGATGGAACGAGATAGAAACAAGAGGAGTGCAAAACAAAATAAAAGAGGAGTCCATTACAAAAAAGAGCGGTGCAGAACATAATAGAGGAGAGAATTTTAGCTTTCTAGAGGGAACGACTTAACTTACTCGTTCCCACGAGTAAGTCAGCCAATCAAATTGTTTGTTAATAAATTTAACTTTTACACATGATCATCTCTTTTTTTATATCTCGTTCCCACGACATACTAACATGAATGAACGAGTTACTAAATCAGTGCCACCGTAGGAATGCCCTAGTATTTCTACAGAAAGGANTGCTTTTATTTAAAATTCACGTTTTTTTTTTATTAATAAAGATTCCAGTCCAAAATGTCACAATAACAGTAAACCACTGCATTTGTAAATCATGCAAGTTTTATCATATACTATCATATATTAACACTGCAAGTCGTAATTGTTGCGCAGATACATACACTGTGATAAAAAGCTATAACATATGTCTTCCGATTACCAAGCCCTTATTAAACAGACAGACAGACAAGCAAGACAGGTTATGTTTTATACATATATATACATATATTTTGTAAGATACGTTGGTAACAACAAGTGACCCTTATGTTATTTAAAGTGCAATAATGGCATTACAACATAGCATTGACTCAGTCTATAGAAGAGACAGAATAACAAAGATCGAGTGTCCAAGTTTGAAAGCTGCTTTGTGTTGAAACAAGTAATGTGACTACCTGAGATATGTTTGCACTGTTCACCTGGAAATAGGCTTTGTATTTTTAATCAAAGGGCTACCAGTCTCTCGAGAGCGTTTAATTAACGATCTATATCGCGTTAACAAACTAATTGTATCAAACAACAGCCATGTTACCGGAATTTAATGTTCAATCCAGGTTGAATATTAAGGTATCAAAAGCTCTGATATATTGAAACAAACACGTTGGTTCTCGCGGATTTATTAACCTCTAATTTCATTATTCGAATGCTGAAACAAAACAAAATCTTAAATAAATGTCTGTGGAATGATATCAACATTGGAAATTGTATCATTAAAAGATCGTTTTCTAATGTTTCCCTTACCAACATTTAAAATTCGTGAGAAAAATATGTAAATATTGCCATGTTTTTGCCCACGAACCAAATTTATGAGACCACTACCATTTCCTATATAAATCAACTTTAATTTATACAATTAGCATGCTTCAAATTATTAAAAGACGTAAAACGATGCTTATTTCAATATATATTTTATCCCAAATGTTCAGTTTATTATCAAATTCCTTGTGTGTGTTTGTACGGATTATCCCTTTTACATTACTGCTTGAGCGTATTGCATCACTTATGAAAGCGTTAAGTAAACAACAAACGATCAATGGTCCAACAAAATTAGAGCGTTTAATTCTACCTGCAACATTTTCAATGCGCAATAGAAATCACTAATTGGAAATACATTTAACGATCTTTTATTGTCAAACCATAACACATTGCTTACAGTAAATAAAATATTATGTTACGCTTTCCGGTGGTAAATAGAGAAATATCAGTGAATTAAAACGGATATTACCTGTTTCAAACAGTGGACAATAAAAGTGAAAATTATCGATAGGTTTCACTGTTACATGTATACTGTGAAATGACGTCGGTTTCATGACGTAACAACGTCATTATTTCAGCAAAAAAAAAGAACAAAATAAAAATCATTTGTAAGCATAAAATAAAAATATTTGTTGGATTTGGTTGAATATCGATTGGATCTTCAAAAACGATTTTCTCTCATAATAAACTTTACTTGTGCATGTGTATAGTGCAATATGACCAAAATCGTGCTAGTTTATTTTCTAGATGCTGTTTTATCTTATTTTCATGCCAATAAAAATGGCTTAATGGCTTTACACATTACTTCTTCTTTTTATAAAGTCTTTTATGAATGCCATTTTGTCAGTCTGTTACAATTAACCTTCATAAACGTACTCAGCCCACGAAAGGTAACGAATCTTATAAATATATGCATTATGCAATAATATATACATGTACAAGTAATTGTATTTAGTAGCTAGAACATATATTATCTGATCGGAGCATTATAAGTTGATTAAATTAAATATTTTTAGTTATATTATTAAAATATGTTTTTCGAACTTAACTTACCTGTCTTGTGAGCATTAACATGATCACAGACGCTGCATAACGTTTTAAACGACATTTCTTGTTCAAAATACGATTTATACAACAATTTGTGTGATAAATTGCACAATCACCAAAGGATACGCCAAAACGACCTGTGTTTAGTTTGACATTGAATGTTAAGCAAACGACACTATACTTCCAAACACTAGCGATAATTAGATCCAATTTATTTTGAAATCTTTTTATGCACTTCACAATTGTGAGTCGGACAGGAAATGACACCCCACTCACACACAAACACGCATTCGATCAGGGTTAACAGTATAGTATGCCGTTTCGTCAGTATAATGGCCTTACAGGTTGCTCTTACCAGGACTAGCACCTGGGTCCTTATGACATATCCGGTCGATCATTCAGGCATGAACCAACGAGGTTATTATACTTAATACAAGCGATCACCGTAGTGACGGGTATTTTAACATGTATAAAAAAATATATATAGAGATATATATATATCTATATAATGGGTAAGGGTTGTGTACTTTAATTTATCCGAAGGGTATATAAAAGAAAGGTTTATATGGCGAGACTTACCGGCCCGAGTAAGCCTTTAGTAGACGATTGACAGTGTTACTTCACTTCTTTACATTAAGTTTTCTTTGTGTCTGTATGTCCATGAACATTCTGAATTCGTCAATCTGAAAGATTACTCATATTGCAAAGGAAGTGATGAACATTTTGATCGGCATGTTGTAAAAAGAAACGCATTGAAGATTTACATATGTAAGGTCAAAAGGATTACTATTAACTACAGCTCGACACAGTAGTGACGAATACATCGCCGCATGTAGTAATATTTAGCAAGTTCTAACGAATGGTTGTTATAGCAAACAATGTTAGTTGGAAAGAGGCGTTCTAGCTTTACACAAGTTTTTCGTAGGGTTGAAAAATGCTAGTGCAGAAAACAATCATATTATAATATTTTGTTTAATTTATAATTGATATTATAAGACCTCTTTGCACGCGGAACAATGAATTACAAGTCTCAGCTTTATGATGTATTTTTGTTTTCTTTCAGAACTGTATAGACGACTCAAGACGAAGATTTAGAGGATTCATCTGAATTTTCACCTGTTTGCGATCAGTACCTTAATACGACATTAGGACTGTAATACTTGGAGCTTCACCATAATCGTTCATGTTCGAAATGAAAGCAAGTTTAAGTCGCTCCATTTATATTAAATACTTGTCATTTTCTTTGTCATATTACCATGCCTCCAGGGTCTGAACTAATCGAATGTTAACGTACCTTTTAAATATTGCTAGTATTGATATTTAAACATGTTCTTCTCTTCGGAAACAGATTAAAGGGACTTGTTCACAGTTTATCAAATTGAGGATGTTTCAATTTGTCGCAGATTCAAGAAATAAATGAACAATGTACATCAGTGTGCAAAATAACACTAATGACACAGAATTATAAAGCGTCTCAGACGCGAAACGATATTTTTTTCGATTTCTTTTGTTATCGTTATATTTTGTAACAACACGTGAATGGTTATACAAAGTATAAAATAAATGGCAACCCAAGTGAAGACGGATGGTCAGGTCCGCACATAATGTAGTCGTCAAGACTCAACGACGACCCGAACATAAACTCTGAATTACACACACAAACACACACGCAGATTGTTTCCAAAATTCAAAGGGCGGATCTCTTTGTGATCCTAGAGACGATTTCTGCAAAGTTAATTTATTATTTTTTGTACTAGGTCTTATATACGAATTTTATCAAAGCTGAGGTGTTAAACTTAGAGAAAATCTCCGAAACCGCGAGGTTTAAACCTTTTTGTATTTGTTTTGTGACATTCTACAATGTAATCAAATGAGGTCAATAAAGCCTTTTCCACAATGAGTCACCTGGTTAATAGGGATTTATATTTATAAAGAAACACTGTCCTTTAAACCGCAATCGCATCTAAAATTGTCCTTCACGAACGATGTTATAATTCTTCCCCGGTGAATATCAAGTCACACCGTGGTGATTATAAACGTTTCCACATGGTTTCATTACACGACACGAGGGCTTTAAGAGTCTTTAAACCTTTGAAAAAGACTATCATAATGTTATATCTGGCGGGAAAAAGTGTATCGCGTTCGTCAACAATAATGTCGATCAGGTACAAAGAAGCAGCGCCACACGGTCACTTATTTATAAAGACATTTCGTTTCAAGTTGAGTTTTAAATCCGCAAGTCCCATCCTTAAACTCAGGTATGCATATTTATGGGCCATTTAGTAGCTTTTTTTAAAGGATACATTGCAACTACACAATATAATCTTTACATTATCCTCCTTATTCACCAGAATGTAACGGTTCATAGAACGCGCGTGACAAAACACTGCTTTGCGATGATTGGTCGATTCGTTTTTGTCTTGTTTACTAGTGTAACAGCGGTTTGTTTCACATGTGCTCAGAGGTAGCAAGAATTAGTAGTGCAAATAAAATGGTCTGCTTTGTTTCCATTTTCCTCATAATTGGATACGTATTCGTTGCAGAAGTAGTCATCGTCATATCAGGTAATATTTGTGTTGCATTTAATAAGGGACTAAATAGATTAAAATTTAATAAGAAACACAACAACGAAACATTATTAAATGTATGGACTTTACTTGTGCCAAAGCTTAGTGACTCATACACAGTGTTCCTTGGTTTTCTATTTCGAATAAAGGTGACAACGTTTTCTATTGTGTCCAAAAACAGTTTAATGACAATCCGCTATATTATTATTCATATTTGATACTTCGCCACGTTTTGTATCCACACCCACTCGCAATACAACAGGACATTTGTTAGTTTTGTGTTTGATTACCTTACCTTGCATCGGTTTGTACTGACCATGACATAGTGTTTCTTCCATTGTAAATCGGTGTTAAAGTGCAGATCATAATAAGATTGTATTTTAATCAAAACAGTTAATTATAAGCTTGTAAATAATAAATACAGAGTGACGTTTTTTAAGCCTATATTGTAAGCTGTTTCTTTTTACATATACTTTTACACATTTACTATAAATTCACCGTGTCAAGGCAACGTGCGCTTCGTTAATGGCACGTTTAATGGTTCTGAAGCGTCTTTTACGTGCGGTAAAAGTTACGTTATAAATGGATCTTACGACATAATATGTGAAAAGAACACTTGGATTGCACCAGTTCCCGTCTGTCTTCGTATTGGTAAGAGGACCATATTTAATTATAGCAAAAATAAACATTATTTGTCAATAATGATTCTTTAATTTCCTCGTACTTTTATATATGACAGAGGTCGAGGGCATCCTTCACTACTATCCGTACTTAGTCGTTGATACATCATGATAACCCTACAATAATATAATATTTCTTTTACAGAGTTTTACATTTTGAGGAACAAAAACGAAAATGTAGAACAAATATACAAATGTGTCAGAACATATATACATTTGTAATGTATCACATATTATACTTTATACAAATTGGAGATACAAACGCCATAAGTCGATTATAGCGTCATATGAGGAGCTTAAGTTTGGAAATGTACACATTACGAGGCACAACCCATGTATTATCTTATCAGGATCTTTAACATCTGTGTATCTGTTATATGATAGTTTTTTGTACTGCTCTTCAGGCCATATACATTGGGGTTATGTTTCTTTTTCACACGAAAAATATCTTTTTATCTTTATATTTAGTACATATAGCTCTTCATTTTTGTTTATACAACTTACAAGAAAAAATGTTTCAAAACCAAAACACACGGACACAGTATTGACAGTTGTCAACATTTGTAGTTTATCGTATTGTACTTTCACAATCCAAATATGATTTGTACTCATTTCCTCATATCCGTTGCAACATGCACACACATATTGATTATTTTATTTATCTTAAACATAACTGAATATGTTCCTAGTAGTTGATTAATTGTTTAAAATCATTGTATGTATGCAAATAAATTACTATTTTGAAAATACATTTTCATTTTTGTTCTTGAATTTCAAAACATTCCAATTTATTTTTGCATTCTTGGATCAACTTTTTCAGAATTTTATTTAAAAATACTTATATATAACTCTGCTGTTACTTTCTATGCATTCAAAGTATTCAGAATAGCAAGACAGTTTGGGCCAATATACCTGATCAGTGAAGGTACCTTTTTATCTTTGAGGTAATTTTTTATTATTGTAACAAGACCATTCAGACTGGTTAAAGTTATTTTTTACCGTTATCTTTCTTAAAAGAGTTCTTAGACGACTAGAGCATCTTTTACAAATCTGATCGCTCTCTTATACAGAGCTTTGAACAATATAGGCTAATTACAAAAAATAAAATAATCATTGTAAAACAAAAGCATATTGAAAATGTCGTTCGTATCGCTTATTTCCAAATAGTCTATAAACAGTTAAAAATAATTCAACAATTTGTTCCAACAGTCGTTTTAATCGGGTTTTTTTTATCATACAAATTAAGAGATTTTCCAAGATTGAATTTTCTTTTTTACATTAAACATTTAACCAATCCTTGGATTGCAAAGCTACTGTCGATACGAGATGAGATCTAAAACTGACGAATGGATACATTAAAGCTATGAGCTTTTCATCCGTGTCAGATTTCTCACCATGAACGTTAATGTCAAAGTTTTTTTGTTTTCTTCAAAAAGCGCATCCTCTTGCATAAGTAGTCGTATAACTCAGATAATTTAATCCATCCAAACTTGAATGGATATCCATCTGTAAATGTTTTGGTCAATGTGTCTCTGCAAAGCAGCAAATATGTTGGGGGTTTTTAAAAATAAAATCAAACATCTACTCTTTTCCTGTGAATGTTAAGGCCACGGCAGTTAAAGGAAGCAATTTTAACGCTGTTCATATAAAACAAGACTGAATGCCCAAAGTATACTGCAATGTTAACTATTTAAACGTTATATCGATACAATATTAATCTCGGGCACCAGCTTATAACACACATTTTCTAATCAATTCTGTGTAGGTAAAGTGGGAGGATCGTCGCTCCTTTCAACCGGTTTAAGCTCAAGTGTTGCATTAATCCAGCATTTATACTAGCCAGTCTCTTTATCTCTTTGCCTCTTTATCTCTTTATCTATTTATATATTCATTCATTCGTCCATCCGTCCGTCCGTCCGTTTGTTCGTTCGTTTGTGCGTATGTGCGTTCGAGCGTTTGTTCATTGGTTTGTTGGTTCATTCGTTCTTTGGTTCGTTCTTTTGTTCGTTTGATCGTTTGTTCGTTCGTATATTCGTTCGTTTGTTCATTCGTTCGTTCTTTCGTACGTTCGTTCGTGAGTTCGTTCGTTCATTCATTTATTCATTAAGTCATCCATCCGTCCGTTCGTTCGTTCGTGCTTTTGTGCGTTTGTTCGTTCGTTCGTTCGTTCATTCATTCGTTCGTTAGTTTTGCCGTTTTTCCGTTCGTTCGTTCATTCATTCAT
>VMBQ01005140.1:0-30167 GCA_007657795.1 Dreissena rostriformis | reverse complement strand
AATTAATTAATTAATGAATGAATTAATGAAAGAACGAACGAACGAACGAACAAACAAAAGAAGAACCAATGAACAAACGCACGAACGCACAAACGAACGAACGAACAAACGAAGAAACGGACGGAAGAATGGACGGATGAATTAATGAATTAATAAATAAATAAAACCCTGTTCTGTTCACAATTCTTGTTTGTTATTATTTTTGGTATTGCATATTTAAATATAATTTAACTACAAACACATCCCTAGTGTTTTCAAAATTATGAATCTCTCGTACATTTCTCAGGTATGACAAATTAACCACGCGGTAACAAGATTTACTTCAGTATGTATTATATTCAATCGTAAAATGTTCCAAATTCCCGGAATAAAATAAATACGTATAATCAATAGTTCAATTCTGTATTGAGTTCAAGACCTTTAAAAGCTTTTTTTTTCATTATTTAAAATAAATAATCGAGAAGATCGTGATACCGTAGCCTTATCCGCGTTCCTTCTTTATCTATAAATAAACTGTTTATGTATAGATCTTTGAACCAGGTTATCTAGAGGCTAACCCAATCCCAAATGGTATGATGGTTATAACATTGCCTGTCCGTACAACGTAACTCCGTTAACCTAAGGCCTGTTGAACAGTATAACTCGAGTCGTATCGGGTGGTAATATTTTCTGTTTTCAATGATTACGTGCATTTGATAACATGCAACAAACGCAGTGAACTGTTTAACCATAAACGGGAATTCAATGGTCTAGTATCTAAAGGGACAAATTCGGCTATTGACAAAATGATAAGTTGCAGATTTGTTTTCACATTAAAAAAAAAAAAAAAACTTTTCACCAGGGAGTAAAATAACGCTGTGGACACAGACACATACTGAAAATACAGTATCGTTTATGACTTAGGATCATTTTAAAATGATTAACTTATGCAGCCAAACAAACGCGCAATGATTGCAAAATGTGGAAGGTTTCTGTAATAAATTATCTTCTGTCGTTACAGAGGGTGTATTTGTATTGGCGTGTTTGCATCCTTTTTTTCTAACACGCCAACTCGCCAGAACGATATGACATACATCAGCCAGCATGTGTGTTTAAACGAAGGGATATTTTTAATGTTAAGCTGTAAAAGGTGTGCTTAATACCCCCAAATTGCGGCCTTGATCAAATTGGATACAATAGACGTAAAAGGTTGTAAATTAAATAAAAACTGAAAAGATGAACGTCATAAAACTATTTTGAATACGATTAATTCGAAAATTATGTATATTTATTATTGAACGCTACTACTCCTTGTAAATAGGTAACATTCGAAGAAATAAATTTGAAAGAAAATTGTACGTCCCAATTTTGAATTTTATCGCAAAAATAACACTATTAATTAGTGGTGTTTGCGTAAAAACATATAACATGATCGGCACGTTTTGAAATGTTTTGAAAATCACATTTCATCCACTTTTGCTCAACATTAAGTGGCACTAAAAATAACAAATACATATTTGTGTAAAATGTGTGAAGATTATGCAGAAACCTTTGAAAATATCACAGGACTTCGAAAAAATAAACACCCTTTTAATTTTTAAATCTAGTGGTCATGTTGTAATCTTGGCATGGTCATTCGGGGATACATTTCGAAGATTACGAAATAACAACACATTTTAAACATCCGAGCATGAAAACAGAACCATTGCATACATTTGATAGTGATACATCACTAAAATCTCCGCATGCCACTAAAGCATGTTTGCGTCGTTTGATTGTTAATGTTTTCTAAAAAATATCAACTAAAATCAAATGGACTATGCTATTCTATGATGCCTCAGACGCAGCCGTCTGACATGATCAATAAAACTATCTACACATAAACAGACCATGCACTTAATTCAAACTTGACTAACATGGGACTACATAAACCATAGGTATTTGCTGCTTCAACCAGTTCAGAATAAATCAAAACATCAAAGTTCTTACAGAGTTGACCTGTCGACTAGATTTGATTGACAGTTGAGTCCGTCATTCAGGCATAGTTTTACACACACCATTGTTGATCGGTGATTACCCTGACTTGGTGAGTTACTTTAGTGATAGTCACAGTTAAGTGACCGCTCCATAGTGTCTTTATTACTATTTTTCTACTTGCATTCTTTTTTTTAAAGATTGCGAGCTGCCACCTGTGCCTCCAAATGGAGCGGTTCAGCTTATTTCTAGAACGACAATCTACGGAAGCGTAGCTGTTCTTGCGTGCAACACTGGGTTTGAACCTGACATCCCTCAATACAGTCACTGTGCCGTTTACGGATGGACCAACAGTACTATCGAATGTCAAATAAAAAGTAATACACATACTCTAGTTACAACAAAAAAACGCTGTACATAAGTTGTATCACTTTTGTTTACATCACCTTTAATACTTGCAATAGCGGAAACATACTTTTTTAAACAATAGTTTGTATGGTAATAATAATCATGTAAATGATGGGAAATATATATTTTTTTCTAGCGTGTCCTTGTGGAGATTGGCTGATAATTCCTTTCGGTAATTTTAAGCCAACCGTCAATATCGTCACTGACTACGCATCTACGGCGTTAGTGACTTGTAACGTCAGAAACGTTGTGTCCGGTAATAACGTCACCGTATGTAAAGCTGATGCAAGGTGGATTGACCATGGGTCGTCTGTTGAAATAGATAAACAATCCGTAAATTATATTTGTCTATGAAAAACAAGAAAATTATGTCCGTTTGCTTTCGTCAGCTCTTTCGGATCATGCGTTAAACGCATAACAATATAATTATCGAGAACAACTAAAACTAACGTTATACAGTGGTCAGCCGGCATGTTCAAATGTGTACGTACCATATTCAAGTTAGAAGCTTATTAAACGAATTTATAAAACCCATTTTATCTATATTCTTATTCGAGTCTATCTACTAAATTATCATTATCGCTGCATCGCCAATCAATTGACATTTAATTATAGATTGTGGACAACCAGTCGTTCCTGCTAACATGAGCCTGACGTACTCGAAAACGACATTCAGACGCATTGCGATTGCGCGATGTCCAACCGGATATGACGTAGATGGAACTACAGATATCGTTGCCTTTGGACATGACGGTCTGTGGAGATCAGAAATCAAATGTGTTATAACAGGTTTGGTCAGATACATGTTTAGAACAAAGTGGATTATTGTTAGAGCGTTTGTGTCTCAAACGATGAAATCGTTATCATTTGTATAAGCTTAATATTTAACGTAGCTGAGAACGATCCTTACAGGAAGTGAGATGCATTCTGACAAATACAGAAAATTATTATGACAGTTAAAATTTCGTTCCGCTTCAATCGAAAAATGGTTTATAATGTTATGCTAGAAAACAGGTATAATTGGGTGTTCGGACAAATAATTTTAGAACCACTCTTTACGTTCTTTGCGAAAAAAATGTGTAAGAAGAAAATTAAGGTTTTATGAGCATGCACGTTAAATTTGCTTTATTAAAAAGCTTGTCTTCAGTCGACACGACCTTGACCAATTCTTCGCATTACCCGTTCCATTACCCAAGTCTGGTAATGTGTTTTTGATGTGCCCTTTTGTTTCTCTGCCTTTTTGTCTTCGTAATTGGTCACTTATTCTTATAAATAAAGACTTCGTGATAACAATACGAATGTCTCCTGTTTGTTTTCATTTCCGTTTGTTTTTTGACAAGATACTAAACTAAACCAATTGACCTGCATCCTCAATTCAGATGAACGTTTGAAAACAGACGATATATTGGTTATATTTTCAATTCTTTCAACGAGCATTTTTTTTATTACTGATATATACGTATATATCATGCATCATACACTATTATTCGAAAGTATATTTCATATGTTTATCTAGAAAACCGCATACCAGAGTGTCCGGCTGTTGACCCGCCTACCAATGGTTATATTAGCTTCAGTAACGGTCCATGCAATGGCTCAGTGGGGACATTCGGATGCAAGGATGGTTATACAATAAGTGGAAAACAAGCCATTACATGTAGTAACGGCACATGGAGCGGACAGAAACCAGTATGTGAACGTACCGGTAAGTTAAATGTTGCTTATTATAGTACTTGGACAAGAAGTATGTGTATGTCATAATACAGATGTCAATGGTGTATCTAGACACATCAATGTCAAAAGTAAATTATGTAGATGTGTTTAAAGCATCGTCCAAATGTTACTCATATATATATATATGAGGACGGTATACCGCGACCTTATAGCGTTTAGTGCTATTTTCCTGTAGCATCGTGCAGATATTATGTCATGTCTGCATTTTTACAAGCTGCAAATGCATATTTACTACTAAGTATACACTTAACAAAGATACAATATGATCTATGAACTAATATGGTTAAGGAACATAAAGACATACCTCTCTGTTTAGCGAGGATTACAAATCTAGACCATGAACATTGGCGAGTGGTCCAGGTTTATGTGACCAGTAATTAAACCTTATCTGTAGTGAACATTTTATTTATTTATCACATTATTTTCGCATTTCCTTGTATTCGTTTCGAAAGTTAACAAAAAAAAACATGGCTTTGTGCGCGTTTGCTGTGTCAACAGTTTTGAATACACCAAAATTTATCAGATGAGGTTTAATGAAGGTATGATGATGGGATCAAATGTTTTACTAAATTCAAACCACACCACAACAATCAACTTACTTTAATCATTCAATTTTTAAACCTATACACTGTTCGGCTTTTATGTGCAATCCCCCATACTGCGCTGTGTAATGTGTACACTATGAAACTTGCATAATTTGTATACGTGTACATTTATGTTCCTTTTCCGTCTTCACTTTTGAATAATTACTTCATTATATACATTTCGCTTTTAATGTTTTGTCGTACACGCATGCGAAATTACTTGGCTACATGAAATTGGCATTAACTATTAAGGGGTAATGTGGATTATGCCACATACTAAAAATAGCTTAGAATCCACCGCTTACGTCAACTAGTGTATCTTACGGTTCCCACATATCGAGTTTGTCCTCGTTTCGATCATTTTGTTTACATTAAGAAGGAGACTCTCACGATGATGTCACGCGCATGCGCTCCGTTTATCGTTGCATTGTTTGCATTAATTCAGAAATTCTGTTACTCTTTTCCCTTACCGCTCGATACGCGGTAACCGGAGGATATACTGTGTTTCTAGACTGCGGATCGCCAGTTCCTACAGCTAAATCAACAGTGACGTATGGTGAGACCAAAGTCGGTAGCAAGGCGATTGTAGGTTGCATAACCGGATACGAAATAGACGGCGCCACTGATATGATGACGTGTAGAAACGACTTCACATGGAGTCCAGGAATTACGTGCTTTAAAACAGGTCTGCTACAATGAATGTTATTCAATCGGTACACAATGCAACATAAGTTTTAAGACACAGTCTTGTTCTCTAAATCTCAAAATTAAATTATTTAATTGTGCAGGTCATGCTTTGAATTGTGTAAAAAGCATTGCTAGCCGTAACTCATTGATGTGCTTGTTAGAGTGCGTATGCCGTGTGTTATCCTATCACGTGGTCTGAACTTTTCCTGTTGCTGAATGATGCCAAATCAAATACCATAACAAGTATAAAATCTTACAGTTGAGCCCCTCTCTGAGAAAACGGGGTTTAATGCATATGCGTAAAGGGTCGTCTCAGATTAGCCTGTGTTGTCCGCACATGCTAATCAGGGACGACACTTTCCGCCTAAACTGGATTTTGGAAACAACAGTCTTCCTTTGCACGAAAATTATAACGGAACTGCGAGGACTGCACTGGCTAATCTGGGACGACACTTTACGCACATGCATTAAACCCCCTTTTCACAGATCGCGACTCATATTTTTACAGGTTGTACGGACCTACCATTTATGAACAACGGCAAATATACTTTTTACGCCGACAAGATCCGAAACAAAACAACGGTCACATTGAACTGCCACTTTGGACACACTTTGTCCGGGGCCAATACGTCTGTTTGCGATGGGTCCTGGAGTAAAATCGGGACGTGTAAAAGAATAAGTATGACGGATACTAAATGCAATGTGATAAACGAAGTTCTACGATGTATAATATTGTTCTTGATGCTGCATATGCAACCATTTAACAGATGTTTGATAAATCCATTCTTGCCTATATACGAATATCGATGCCTAAACGATAATTATACACCTATACAGCAAATCAAAGCCACACCGCCGATGTTATATTCTTTGCAGGATGTCCTAATGGAGATTCCATGACCTTGCCTAACGGGGTCATCACATTCAACGCAAATGACGTCACCGACTACAGAGCCACGGCGTTGGTGACGTGTAACGTCGGGTACGTCTTGATGGGAGAAAAAGTCACCGTATGTAAAGCGGATATGACGTGGAGTGCGCATGGATCGTGTGAAAAATGCAGTAAGTCTGCTTGCAATTATTATCAACTGGTTAATAACATATGTCCCTTTAAGAAAAGCTTTAAATCAAGCGTATAACAGGGGTCGCATTTAGCATCAAATATGTGTTCATGTTTGATATAAATTATACAAACAATCATGTTTTTCTCAACAGCAATCACTAGTTTAAAATATGTGATATTGTTTNTTTTCAGGAGACACAAATATTATGCATTTTTGGATACAGTGTAATCTTGAGGGTAATCGTAAAGCGTAATCTTGATATATAATATTTACCTGTCAATTTTAGTTGTTTTAGCTTCTCGACCGACAACTGTATCTGGTCGGAAACAAGTTTTTAATTATGTTTTGGGAATTCACAGATCTACACTTATTATTATTTAAAAAATGTAATCATGAAACAGACGAGCTACAAAAAACACATTTTAATGTTTCTTCTTTACGCGTGGGCAGCCATCTTGTTTTCACAAGTAGTTCCAATATGACGGCCACCTACGTACATCAGAGAGACGGTGTGGTGTAGCCCACTGTCCGAAGCGTTCAGATTGATCTAACAATATGCGCGATTGAGACGATACTCGAGTTTGTTCATTGCTGACATTACACATGTTGTTTACACTCAACATATCTTTTAATTTATGGTTTGCACAATTTATTTGATTTTAAATTAATGTCTCCAACAACATGGTAGGCCTATGTCATACGGTAATTGCACAGCATATGTAGTGATTTTTTTAACAATATTGTTTGGAAGCTATATGCTTTAGAAAACAACATTTTACAAGAATAATGTGTCGCGCTAAAATGTGTGATGTGTCAGCTAGACAATTTTAATCTACCGTTGCCTGGAGAATAATTCTGTCGGAGCTCCAGAACGCACGTTCAATTTCATATCATTCTCCTCTGTTGACATGTAACTACTGGAGATAATGTATCTTATGTGCGTCAACATTATTATCGATGGCGTTTTTTAAACGTCGAGAAACCTGTTTGAAACGCAAATATCCAGTTACTCGTTTTTAAAGAGTGAAATGTATTCAGAAAATCCATACCACAGCATGCCGATTTTGAATACTGTGGTATTAAAGTATTCCGTAGACGCCAGCAAATACTGTTGATATGTCTTTTATAGAAGGAAAAACCGATTTATCACATGCTTTACCTTGTTTTCAATGTAATACAGACATTACGTTTTATTTGTTTATATTACACATGTGTAATACAACATTTTTAAGCGTTTTCATTGGCTACAGAATCAATAACTAACCAATCGCATGGCTTTATTTTGGTGAAACGACGTCGTCAGCATGAAATAACGTCGCGATAGTAAACAACTTTTAGATCTATCAGCATTTGTTTGGTCAATTAAGATGTATTTTATTTATTTTAAAAGCATGTGATAAAAAAGATCTGACACTCGTTTTCATATCATACCATATTTTATGGTAGACTCATGTCAGATCCTATATATGTCAGAACGGTGCAGCTTGGTGAAACAGCCATATTTAACAAAATGTGTGAATATTTTAGAAGCAGCGTGTATCGCTTTCCATATATCATATATTATATATGTTAAGATAATGTGCGTTAACATTAATGTAAAATATGATATTTTTTTATATATCGTAAAACCTGCCGAAAGGTGTGTCAGTTTTCCAATGCTAAGCGAATATAACTATTAATTTAACGAACGATACTTTTTGTTGAATTCCAGAAAATGCTGCGCCGTCAGCACATGCTTACTAACTTCTAAGGGACGATATTGATATGACAGTCTTCATGTCTTTGGGGTTTCCGTTTTTCTCGCAGTCAGTAAAATCAATATATTATAAGGACAAAGAGATTCGTTGAAATGCAAAAAAACTAAATATTATGTACAATAATTGTTGAGCAGATTGATGACACATTTGCAAGATTAATCGGATATACTTCAGAGAATTACGTAATTGACTTACGCTCAAGTCGTGTTAAAACGGCTTAAACGGTTCTGGTCAGCATCTAAGGTTTATTATCGGTTCATCGGCAATGTTTGTTTTGTCCGTATTGGCATTGGCCCACAGTTGTACCCGGTAAAATTTTACAAGAAATGTATTTACCATGTACAATTATTTTCATGAAAAATACCACTCTTTCTGTGCGTTTAATCTTTGGCTATACAGTGTAATTGTTTTCTGCGTCGATTCTACTGCCGATAAAGCCGGTAATTATCATCAATTAAAGATTTTACATTTTTTAATCATGTTAGGTTTAAAGTTCAAATGTTATAAAAGAAGCGGATAAGAACATTTTTTTTTAAAAGTCGAAGTGATTTGTCCTATTCATCAGATTGAATCGTTGAACTATCGATTTGGCAATATTTTAAAACATATTAAATAGTGAACTTATTGTTTCCCCTGGTTTTCATCAGTTGTCACGTGTTGGCTTGTATGATAAATATAGGATCTGGCAAGAGTTGTCATATCATACCATATTTTATTAAACGAGTTCAGGAATTTTGTTAGTAAGCGAGCCTTTGGCGAGCTTACTTACGAATTTCCTGGACGAGTTTAATAAAATATGGTATGATATGACAACGAGTGTCAGATTTTTTTTATCACATGCTTTTAAATGAGCAAATAAAAAAAAAATACGCAAACATTATGATAAATCCCGAATGTTGTTTACATTTCGTGACGTCATTTGACGTTGCAACTTCATTTCAGAAAAATAACAAAATGCGATTGGTCAATTAACGAAAACTAAGCCAATGAAAACGCTTAAAAAGTATATTACACATTTGTAATATAAAAATATATGTAAAGTTGTATTACATGGGAAACCGAGTGTGGCATCTGATAATATTAAATTTGTGTATATTATTATAGAATGATATTAAAACGATTATAACCATGGAACCGCTAATGACTTTTGAGCAACCGGACATGATGCTGGAGTATTGGCCTTGTGCTTAGTAGATTCCACGCTGGATGCTGCATACAAAGTTTGCCCACTATGTCAGCGAATGTTTATATGCAATTTAATAACATTTTCAGCAGAATGTTAAATAAAATATTTTACGAGTAATATTAAAGTCTAAGTAATGCTTTAACAACACAATTCTAACTAGTCCTTAGCTAATATATTAACTCCGAAATGGTCCAGAATTTTGAAAATAATATTGGGGTATAAAGCTGACACATTTAAAATCCTTGCATAATATCACGCTGTATCAACCGTTAATATATGAATGAAACAGTATTGGTAGATAATATGGGTCAGCATTGTTTGTACGTACGTATGTGGTTGTCAATCATTCACCTTGTTTTCAGCAGATAAACCCACCCGTATCTGCTTTATCTGCCGTATTTAACTATATCTGCTTTATCTGCTGTATTTAATATTGAAAATAGTATGAGAAGTAAAACAATAAATCTAACACTGTTATTTAAAAGCACAATTTCAGCAACAAAGAACGAAAGACATGAACATACTTTTAATATACAATATAATATAGACTCTAATATCAAAACGTAAAACCATAAACAATATAACAGTTTATATAATGTTAAGAAATCGGTGTAATGCGTGTTGTGCTCGACGATCTTCAGACTTTTTCGACAACAAACATTCCCCCAATGCAGGAAAAGACGGCGGTAATCGCCACCACGAACGTTATGACAATACTGATGACGGAGGACAATATACCTTCAGCTGCTCTTTTGACGGTTTCTCTAGAGGTACTCCCAAGGAGTCTCTTGGGCAGGGCCTAATAGTGTACCCGAAAAGTTAACGTCCTCGTCGACAAGGCCATTGTTGTCGTCATCGACATTGTTGNTAGATAATATGGGTCAGCATTGTTTGTACGTACGTATGTGGTTGTCAATCATTCACCTTGTTTTCAGCAGATAAACCCACCCGTATCTGCTTTATTTGCCGTATTTAACTATATCTGCTTTATCTGCTGTATTTAATATTGAAAATAGTATGAGAAGTAAAACAATAAATCTAACACTGTTATTTAAAAGCACAATTTCAGAAACAAAGAACGAAAGACATGAACATACTTTTAATATACAATATAATATAGACTCTAATATCAAAACGTAAAACCATAAACAATATAACAGTTTATATTATGTTAAGAAATCGGTGTAATGCGTGTTGTGCTCGACGATCTTCAGACTTTTTCGACAACAAACATTCCCCCAATGCAGGAAAAGATGGTGGTAATCGTCACCACAAACGTTATGACAATACTGATGACGGAGGACAATATACCTTCAGCTGCTCTTTTGACGGTTTCTCTAGAGGTACTCCCAAGGAGTCTCTTGGGCAGGGCCTAATGGTGTACCCGAAAAGTTAACGTCCTCGTCGACAAGGCCATTGTTGTCGTCATCGACATTGTTGAGAATTTTTTCGTGTATGAAGGAATCACAGTCATTGTCAATACCATCACCGTTCCCGCCATGTGCCTAAATATGTGGTACGCATGCGCTGTAAATTTGGATTACACGCATGCTCAGTTGATATTCAAACGCGGCTCTATTTTCTCGAAAGAAAACACTACCACTTAAAGGCATTTTATTTGTGTCATAAGAATATATCTGGTAAGGAAACAGCAATTCCACATTTTGATTAATGAACATGTTCCAGTAATATGTCATCGCTTGTTTGAAAGGATCTAGATTGGTTTGATTGATAACAACATGTCCTATACAATTTTGCTCGATAAACAAATTTGCAGAACACTCACCATGTTTGTCCATAATGAAATAGTGTCTAACATGATACAACCGAATTGGTGTTGAATATGTAACCGACGTGTGTTTATCACCCGATGAATCAAACATATTTTGGACGATAACACACGATACAGAAGAATTGGTTTTCACCGACAAAAACACATCCACAGTTATATTTACAGTCAGAATCAACATGGTTCATGTCGACTTGTGTTTTGTCCCCGTAGCTGTAGTTAATTAAACCTCCGTTGCCAAGTTGAGACCTGAAAACGAAAACATTTGTAAAGACTATTCATGCTTATTTCGCATGCACGTGTCATTATTTGATGAAATAATATCGTGCCACAATTATTTCGGAGTATTATTTGTGTTAAGGAAACTTACTGTATTTAACAAATTGTCATTGTCGTTTATACAAAAGTGTACATAATAACTCACAACGTGTACACAAACGTATGAAAATCGTGCTCAGTATATAGATGTACTAGAATTTACAGGTATATAGTATTCACGACGAATTGAAACGGTCCTTTTATTGACTTGATTGATTTCTTGCAGAGGGTTATTTGGATTTATAAATGCATATCTAACAGTGACCTACGTGTCATAGTAATTGGTAATACGGGATTTGTGTTTTACTACAGAAGAAGAAAACTATATACATACATATCAAGGCCTATACACACACACACACACATTGGAAATTATCCCAATTTAATGATAGCTATTTTACGAATATCTTTATTACCACTTCCACTAACGCTACCTGCAATTATTAAAGTGACGTTTTGATGAACCCAGTGAGGTGCTGCGTACAGAAACCGACGTCCAAACGTTAACGATTGCGACATCTGCTCTATGGTCCAGGCGCCATTATTGGCTAGCGACCCAGAAAACACTGCCACTGGGAGATCAGATGTCACAGAAGCACCCGTTATATCACACTTCCCAATCACACAAATCACACTGTTTTCAGTAAGTGTTAACGTTAGTCTCGTCGTTCCGGTAACGTTTTGCCGTCAACGCTAAATATCACAGAGGCTCAACTGTCAGGTAGAGTGACATCCACCGTGCAATTAGTTCCATGCACAACGATTAACGTTTCTTGGAAATGAAATGATAAATATTAGGTCACGACGTACGATGTTTTGGTGACGTCACTGAGTAAGAGTTGCATATTGTCATCTTGGTTATCTACAAACACGATCACTTCTGAAGTTGCAAAAATTGAAAATCCTACAAATGAAGAAAACAAACCTGTATAAATATATTCCTTAATATTTAAGACAATTACATTAAACAAGATCGGTGTAGACGCATGTGATCGTACATTTATTTGCCGTTGTCGATGTATAAAGCACAAAGCATGTACATTCATATAAAGAATTTAACCCTTTATAATACAAATACAATAAGTATATAGAAAAGTACTTTTGCATGATATAATTGCTCATCGGCAATTTAAACAATTAAAAACATGTTTCGCTCATCATGTTTATCTGGATTTAATGTTAACATACATACAACACAAGAACAAGAACCACAATTCATCATTTTATTGAACATAGGTGTACTGTCCGTGACTTAAATAATACAATTTAAACAACTAGTTAGACAACGATGTTGCCGTTTGTTATTGATTAATCAAATTTACGATGTTTATGCTACAAAATGTATGTTGTTGTCAAGTGTTCGGGTAACCCGCTTTAATAAATGATCTGCTCATGGAGCACACGTATTTAAACGTAAACGCGAGACGATATTTTACATATCCTGGTCTGGAATTAATATTTTACTTGTGGCAAAGCCAAATGTTTATTCCTAGCAAGATAATTTAGAAACAATAGCAAGCAAAATTACCAGCAAAATAAACGTGTCCCCATTTGAAGGTTTCACATGGCAACGTAACACTCAGGGACTTATACGGTCTTACGCTGCACACCGTCTTTCCACCAGCGTCATACGACGTTAACGTAACGTTCACCACTTCCGTAGTTTGAGGAATCACGTGTAGGATTGAAGGGTAGTTTACTGAGCAGAGCGGCGTCGAAAACCGGAGTCGGGAACTGGATTTCCTCTTACTGTACATGCAAGGACAATATCTGTAATATTGTAGAGTATATGGCTGTAAATGTTGTATTGATTGTTTACCCGATTTTCACATATTTACGCACTTTAACGTAACCTATATCTGATTTTTAAGGTTATAACGATTGTTCTAAGGTAGGAATGCCCTAGTATATCTACACAACAGACACACTACAAATTAATCGAAAGAACAAGAAAAATGGCAACGCCATGAAACAATATTTCCAACGTTTAAGTTATTAATTTGATTTAAATAATTGTGCAATTCCGATTGAAGTCTGCATGTAAGGTACCTGCACACACCATGTCAGTGCAATACATCCATCCAAACTCAATTTGTTAAGCGGAAAACAGCTTTTCTATTTTAAGTTACATGGGCATTTACCTTGATCCGACTGGTTCCAAATGCAATCCCAAGCTAGGTCTGCGTGTAAATTAACAACATACAACATACACAGCTTCATAACAAAACCCGCATTAAAATCCAAGCTTTTTAGCGGAAATAGTTTTCTTTACTTTTATAACAGTGCCCTTGAAATTGACCAAACTAAGCCCAGATAAAACCCCGAACGAAGCATACATTTAAGCTACATATAGAAATTAATTCACTGAAATATCTCAAACTCATGTTATCGAGCAGAAACCGTTGTAGTTGTTTGTAGAAATGACATTGACCTTTTTTCCGACTGGCCCAAAATGAACTCATATTTTAGGTATGCATAAAAGCAATCTTTTAGTACATAACCTCCATTCAAATTGAAGTTTGTCACCTGAAACCATTGTTCTATCTTTAGTAACGGTGGCCTTGAAGTGACTGTGCAATGTAAGCTCCGTACACACAACATTTTAGTGAAATACCTCTATCCAAAATAAGATATTTAGCGTTTTATTTGTATAGCAACATTGACCGAGACCTTTACCTAACATGTCCCGAATACAATCCCAAGTTAAGTCTCTATGCAAGCTTACTATACATTAAGTTGCAATAAGAAGTTTCTGTGCAAATTACTGGCCGCACACCATCTGCTTGTTTGCTTGTTTTTAGTAAAAGTGATTTTGACCTCGACTTGATTGGCAACAAATGCAAACATAAGCTATTTGTTCATGTAAGCTACATACACATAAATTTCGTTGTTTTGCTACCAAAACAGTTTGTATGAACGTCCTGCTTTAATTTAAAATTCACGTTTTGTTATAAATAAAGATTCCAGCCCAAAAAATGTCACAATAAAATTTAACCACTGCATGTGTAAATCATGCAAGTTTTATCACATAATATCATATATTAACACTGCATACCGTAAGTGTGGCAAAGACACATATACTGCGATAAAAAGCTATAACATATGTCTTCAGATAACAAAGCTCTTATTTTATATCGTGCAGACAGACAAGCAATAAAGGTTATGTATTATACATATCTATAAATATATTTCGTAATGTTATTTTAAGTGCATTAATGGCATTAATACATAGCTCTGAATCAGTCTATAGAAGAGACAGAATAACTCAGTTCGAGCTTCCAAGTTTGAAAACTGCTTTGTGTTGAAACACGTAGTGTGACTACCTGAGATATGTTTGCACTGTTCACCTGGAAATAGGCCTTGGTATTTTTAATCAAAAGGCTACCAGTCCCTGAGAGCGTCTAATGAACGATCTATATCGCGTTGACAAACTAATTGTAACAAACAACAGCTATGTAACCGGAATTTAATGTTCAATCAATCTGGAATATTAAGCTAGCAAAAGCTCTGATATATTAAAACAAACACGTTGGTTCTCGTGGACTTATGAACCTCTCATTATACAAATGCTGATCAAAAAAACTTCTGAAATAACACTCTCAACCCAATGTTGTTTAATGCATTAAAATGAAACCAATACAAAAAAACAGCAGATACTTTCAGTCACACACATTAAAAGAGAGATATTGAAGGTTATACAAAAAACACATTAAACAAAGTTAAGTGTGACATCCATTTTCCACATATTTTTCATACTGATGTAAAATGTTTCTGGATTTGTTAAAGAGTTATTGACAGAAACGTCATTTATCGTCATTTTATATAGTTAACTGTATCGTTGTGTTTGCTTATAATGTGTTATCTGAAATATCTATCTGTGGAATTATATCAACATTGGAAATTGTGTCATTTAAAGATGGGTGTCCAATGTTTCCCTCTCGGAAAGTTAAAATTCGTGAAAAAAAAAATGTAAATATTGCTATTTATATTACCGCGCACCAACTTGAAATTTACGAGGCCTCTACAATTTCCTATGGATATCAAATTCATTTTATACAATTAGCATGCTTCACATTATTAAAAGACGTAAAACGATGCATTTTTCAATATATCATATATCCAAAATTTTCAGTTTATTATCAATTCCCTCTTACATTACTGCTTTAGCCTATTGTATTACTTATGAAAGCGTTAAGTAAACAACAAACATCAATGTTCTAACAAAAAATAAAGGTTTTAATTATACCTGCAACAATTTCAATGCGCAATAGAAATCACTAATTGGGAATACATTTAACGAACTTTTATAGTCAAACCATAACACATTTCTAATAGAAAATGATTACTCTGTTATGCTATCCGGTGGTACATAGAGAAATATCAGTGAATTAAAACGGATATTACCTGTTTCAAAAAGTGGACAATGAAAGTGAAAATTATCGATAATTTTCACTGTAATACTGTGAAAGACGTCGTTTTAATGACGTAACAACGTCATTATTTCAGCAAAAATACAAAAAATTATCACGTGTTAGCATGAAATAAAAATATTTGTTGGGTTTGATGGAATATCGATTTTAATTCACTCATGATCATAAAAAAATTAATCTATGGCCACTCGTGAATTAAAGTCGATATTCCACCAAATCCAACAAGTCTCCTATATATATAACGTTTCACTGTATTCTCGTTTTTTATGAGTTTCAATATTTATTATATAAGTAGCATATGCATATATATGCCTGTATATGTGTATCAATACAAATATTAAATTTCACTCGTTGCGAATCAATAATGATTACATGTTAATAACGCATATAATGCATCTCTGAAATGGACCTTTGTACTTGAACATACAATAAAGTGAAAAGTGCTGATGCACTATACGACGATAGCAATTATGTTCATAGAGCAGATGGCAATATTAAAACTGCTATTATTTCGATTTATTGGTTAAGTGCATGTCAACGTTTTTACAGGCGATGCTGCAATTAAGAATATTAGCACAACTACAACGGCAATACTCAATGTATCAATGGCTATACATCTAAATAAATGGATATTTACTCTAATATATAAACAAGTAAATGTCTGGATCGGCTGATTTTGATGGCAGCGCAAACGCGTGTGATGTGACGCTTGTGTAATACGTATGTTGCCAGTGCGTTACACACTGGTGTTCCAATACATGGTTGCTGCTTGTAATCGTCAAATTGCACACGCACGCTTTTAAAATCGAATATTTTAACTTTTTTTCAATCAGATTGTCATATTAATGATAATGATAATATGAGTAGGAAAATCAATTTCCTTCAACACGTGCAGCTCGCCGATATATTACATACCAGTCTGAGAAATGCGCAGAAGCACCAACACCGCCAAACAGGCGACTGAAACATACGAAAAACATGATATCCTGGGAGAGTCATTACACTAATGATCAGAAAATTAATCGACAGATGGTTCTGTTATCTCGCTAGCAGATAATCACTTTTTCTTGACATTTCCAGAGAAATTTCATTATACAGGTGATAGCAGTAAACACGTAACTATACGCGTCATTTTGATGTTGTGTTATTTTCAATGTCCTGAAGAATACTTGCAAATACGCACGTATGAACGGCACAAATTTAACGCTTTAATACACACGAAATGGTACGACGTCGAGAAAGAAGTTATTGTTAAAATATTAACAACAAACAAAACAAAGACCGCATCAAACTTATTAAGATAGTTCTGGTTCATGATTGTACAAGATTAAAAAAAAAAACGTTTCGACGTTTTATACATAATAAAATAGTCAGTTTTGTTTAACTGGTGAACAACACATTTGCTCAAAGCTGACATTACGAACAGTGAGACCAAAGTACCGATTAAGTTCGGTTGACAAGTTTTAATCTGTAAACATTGCATTGCATGAATCTGCAAGCGAAAAAGCTGCAATAATCTGAGGAAACGATCTTCATCATACAGGCACATTTGCAACTCACCTATCAAATCGATTTGCGTGCGCATGCAATACCGGTACTGATAGCGTCGCTTCTTTGACATTTCTCATGTAAAGAAAATAAATAAAATATCATCTTGTCAAACGCGAGCAGTCTGAGTGCAGCCTTTTGTATTTGTATATACCTTCATGTCGTTACTCAGGCGATGTGGGTGTTCGAAGTTTGAAGAAATTGCATGTTGCATTGGCGTTAAATGCATGCATTCGTTACTTAAAGGTATAGCAATTACTGCCTTAACAATGTGGACTTATTTCCTTTTATATACTAACCTAACCTTTGATATTTTCATTTTAAATACACTGTTGATAACTCTGATAATAAACTTTTTCTGTGCGTGTGTGCAGTGCAATATGACCAAAATCATACTACTTTATTTTCTACATGCTGTTTTATCTTCTTTTTATAAACGAAAATGGCTTTACCACCGTATTTCTTCTTTTTCTAAAGTCTTATATGAATGCCATTTTGTCAGTCTGTTTAAATTAAACTTCATAAACGCACTCAGCCCCCGAAAGTTAGCAGAACTAATAAAAACATGCATCATGCACTAATATATACATGTACAAGTTATTTATTTTGTAGCTAGAACATATATTAACTGATACGAACATTATTCGTTATTTTAATTATGCATTTTTAGTAATATTGGAACACATATGTTTTTCAAACTTAATGTACCTGTCTTGTGACCATTAACATAATCTCAGACGCCGTTTAACTGTTTAGAAAAACGTTTCTTGTTCAACAAACGATTAAGTGCAATATTTGTTGTGATATGTTGCAAAACCTCGTAATGGTCGCCATAGCGTGGTGGGTATGATGTCCGCCAAGCGATCGGTTCGATCTCCACTGTGGGAGCGTTCTTTAGATTACCCCCAAAGATACCAAGTACTGGTTCTATCTTGGGAACGGACTCGAGAGTGTTTCAAAAATGAATCGATGCAATCCATCTTAAATAAATAGGTTTAAACTAAAAAAAACATCTTAACAATTATTTATTTCATAATAAACCATGCAAATGATCGACATCTCGATGTCTTAAAAACTGTTCAATACATCAATTTTTATCTGCTTATAAACTGCTTTGAGTACACTAAGGAAATAAAGAAGCCTTAATCAATGCGCAACTGATACGCTTTACAACAGCATTGGTGTTCATTGCTCCATTACAGTTAAACGAGGTTTAACTTCCGTACTAAATAATGAATTGGATTACAGATATGATTTGTTTCAGGTGCAGTTATGTTGCAACATACGAACACAGTATCTTTTCAATAGCATAGGAGACTAATAGCATTACATTCTATAATACCGATCCCTTAGTCATAGAATAACTCGATATATTAAGAAAATATGACTGGAAATTTATATCTTTAATGTCTTTATCTCGAAATAATATGAATTCTTAATAGTAAAAGTTATGCCTATTTATAAGAGACATTATCAAAATGCATATATGTATTGCATATGTTTGACTTGATAGCCTCGCTATGACATGTTCTCAATATTTTGTTTCCATGCGTCATGATATCATGGACTGAGACAATTTGAAATAAACTTAAAACTTAAACATTCAACGGTGCAATCTAAATATGGATTGCTTTTAATAAACGACAGCTTCGAACATAGATTGTAACTATAATGCAGGTATGTATAATTAGAGATTTAGCCAGACTTAACATGACAGGGGGTTCCTCAAAGAGTGACCTGATATGTTTCTTATGGGTGTTTATGAGATGTCAAAATAATTATATTTCTTTATGGAAACCACTATAGGAAAAGCAATATAATGTTTACTGTGTACCTCAATATGCATTTCAGTCAAAAACTATCCGTAGGCATGTATTCGCATGTTGTGTCATTTATCATTTAAATCGTTTATTAGATGTGGAATTGTAATAGATGTTTTTGTAACACACGGAGAGGTGGGCATGTTTTGATTATACACCGTATCTTTTCTAACTGTTTGCAACCTTCCACTGTGCTGAACATGGGTCATTTTTTCGGCGTAGCTGAATAACATAGGNAAGGATTTATTATTATTATTATTATTATTGTTTCTCATGCATAATATGCTTCTCCGCTTTTGTCATGATTTAAAAAAAAAAGTTTTGTTCATGTACGTGCATGTATGTTTCTGTTTACTTGTGAGTGTGTGTATGGGATTGCGTGTGTGTGTTTGTGTGTGTGTGTGTGCGTGTATGTATGTGTGTGTTTGTGTGTGTATCCATGGGTGTGTGCGTGCGAGTGTGTGTGTTTAAATTGCATTTGGCGTTTGTTTTCTTTTGTTTATTTGTTGTGAAAATATGCTGTCCTCATGTGCCTCATATGGCGTATTGGATCGAAATAAACACATATCTATCTATGTTTGACTTGATAGCCTCACTATGACATGTTCTCAATATTTTTTTCCATGCGTCATGATATCATGGACTGAAACAATCTGAAATAAACTTAAAACTTGAACATTCAACGGTGCAATCTAAATATGGATTGCTTTTAATAAACGACAGCTTCGAACATAGATTGTAACTATAATGCAGGTATGTATAATTAGAGATTTAGCCAGACTTAACATGACAGGGGGTCCTCAAAGAGTGACCTGATATGTTTCTTATGGGTGTTTATGAGATGTCAAAATAATTATATTTCTTTATGGAAACCACTTTAGGAAAAGCAATATAATGTTTACTGTGTACCTCAATATGCATTTCAGTCAAAAATTATCCGTAGGCATGTATTCGCATGTTGTGTTATTTATCATTTAAATCGTTTATTAGATGTGGAATTGTAATAGATTTTTTTGTAACACACGGAGAGGTGGGCATGTTTTGATTATACACCGTATCTTTTCTAACTGTTTGTTACCTTCCACTGTGCTGAACATGGGTCATTTTTACAGTTCATTTGATGGGTATATCTTCTCCAGTGTATATACTACAGAGAACTGTTCGTGAAAATCAGCCTTTCAAAAGATCACACACAATATGTTTGAGCGTGATAATGTTTAGACTTTATTTGTTATTTTTGATTATTGATTTAAAGATTTTGTATGTATTAGTTGCAATAATCTCGTTGTAATCATATGATTTACTTTGCTTGCTTGAATGATTGATTGATTTATGTTTAAAAAAAAATGGGGGGGGGGGTATGTAGTTTTTCTTATAAATCTTAAGTAAGACATAGTGCACACCGGTACATTTATGGTAATATTTGTGAACACATCATCAAGAACCTTTAAAGCTCATTAAAAATTGATTGTTTAAGATATGTCTACTAAGTTATGAGGGATAGTATGATCCTTCGAAAAGCGTTGAAAAGCCTCAAGGCAGTGTGAGAGTTTCCCCTTACATGTCGACATAGATTACATAGTATTAACTCCCCCTTTTGATAATAGTTCAGTTCAGTTCCTTCGGGGATAAGGTGATTGCCTTCGGACGCATGGTAAATTTGTTTTGTATAGCATTGTACTTCGTTGATAAGGAATGTATTTTCACAGTTGGAACGTTCGGGTATAACAAATACCATAATTTACAGGCACTGAAAGGATAAAAGGGACGAGTGCTAGTAAATAATCGAATACACCGGCTTTGGAAGAAAATAAAAGTGATGAGCATCTTCAATACAACTGGAAAAGAAACACGTTTGAATGTCGCGTATGCAATTAATACATCTATCAGCATTTAGATCGCTCTACTTTTTTCTTCGTCTAGCCCGATGTACATGTTGCAAGTGATCGAGAAATAAGGTGGTTCTATTGAACATTTATTTAGGTTGGCGTTTATAAGCTGATAGACTGTCAATCGGATGTATGCATATATCGGAGTAAATCTGCAAATATATAGAAGACGGAATAACGTCATTTAAATAAATGTCTAGTCTTCGCGAAACTGTTGCAAAGTAAGTACTGTTTTGTAAAGAATATGGGCACCTACAAAGCGGTAGAACGAACAATTTCTTTACCCGATATTATTTTTTTTGTATTGTTTGTAAACTAAGTTTTTGTATTGTGTACGATCATTAAGTGAAACTCACCCTTATTCAACCGTATTTATTAATAGGTTTAGTTGTGCTAGCAGAACCCGTTCAACCTGTTACTATTCTAGACGCTTCTTATTGTATGCTATAAAGTCGTAAGTGCAACTTACCCAAACCATGAAAGCGTAATTTGCATGTTTATAACGCAACACTTTACTTTTAAACGGTGTGTTGATTGATTATTTCAGCGAATATACATGTAAATTCCAACACCGCTTACATAATTATCTGTTTTTAAAATCCCTGAACGAAAAGATTAAGTAGAGCTACAGATGGCGATATGATCTAACAATATGCGAGATTAAGACGATACTCGAGTATGTTCATTGATGACATTACACATGTTGTTTACACTCAATATCTTTTAATTGATAATTTTACAAATATATTTGATTGTAAATTAATGTGTGCTACGACATGGTAGGCATATGTCATACGGTATAATTGCACATCATATTTAGTAATTTTTTAACAATATTGTTTGCAACTATATGCTTGAGAAATCAACATTTTACAATAATAATGTGTCGCCTTGAAATATTTGTTGTGTCAAATAGACGATTTTAATCTACCGTTGCCTGGAGAATAATTCTGTCGGAGCTCCAGAAAGCACGTTCAATTCCATATCACTCTCCTCTGTTGACATGTAACTAAGGGCGATACAGTATCTTATGTCCGTCAATATTATTATTATCGATGGCGTTTCCTGAGTGTCGAAAAACCTGTTTGAAATGCAAATATCCAGTTACTCGTTTGTAAAGATCGAAATGTAGGAAATCCAAACCAGAGTATGCAGATTGTGAATACTTTGCTATTAAAGTATTCTAAAACGCCAGCAAATACTGTTGACATGTCTTCAATGGAATGATAAACCGATATATCTGAACGGTGCAGCTTTGCGAAGCAGCCATATTTTACGCAAATATACCACCAAACGATTAATTTCAAACGAGTACTTGAAGAACACGTACCGATTTTACTGCGTGTTTTATATTAGTATACGGCCAAAGGCTTGATATTGCCGGTTAGAAGTGGCGTGTGTCGCTTTCCATCTATATTATTTTATATTATATTATATGTGAACAGAATATGTGCGTTAATGTTTATGTAAAATATAATAGTTTTAGCAGTTTTTGTTATATCGTTAAACCTGCCGAACGCTGTTTCAGTTTCCCAACGCAGAGCAAATATAACTATTAATTTATCGAACGATACTTTTGTTTCTAGAATTTCAAAACAGCAGCACCGTCTGCAGATGCTTACCAACTTCTAAGGGACGATATTGATATGACAATCTTCATGTTTCTTTGAGATTTCAATTTTTCTCGCAGTCAGTCAACTCAATATATTATAACCACAAATAGCGTCATTGATTTTTTTTTTATTAATGTAATGTACAAAAATTGTTGAGCAGATAAGCGTATTGATGACAAGTGTGCAAGATTAATCGGAAATAGTTCAGAGAATTGTGTTATCGACTTACGTTCAAGCCGTGTTATACAAAGGTTAAAACGGTTCTGATCAGCCTCTTATGTTTATTGGGGGTTCGTCGGCAATGTTTGTTTTGTTTTATTGGCCTTGACACAAAGTTGCACCTAAGACCGGTAAAAATCTACTAGAAATTTATTACACAAGTACACTTATTTTTATGAAAAATATCAGTATATCTCTGCGTTTAATCATTAGCTCCATTCTGCATCGATGATATTTCCGATAAAGCCGTTAATTGTCACCAATTAAAGATGAAACAGTTTTTAGCATTAGGCTTTTGTTAACCACATTTCGAAATCACAGTTCAAAATGGTTGTCATTTATGAAGCCTTACCTGATTTTGGGCAGACGAAATAGATATTTAATATAGTTTGTGGTAATTCTTACAATTTTTCTTTAAGAAACTTTTTTCTAACATTTTTCTCCAAGAATATTGCTTACACCGTTTTTAGTGAATTTTTTTAAGACCGTTTGACGTGAAAAAACGTTCTTAGAAACTAAAACAAATTTCGTTCGTAAAACAATTCTGTTCTTGTTGATAGTGACCTCACAAATACTTTCCATTTCCTTTGTTTACTTCTAGGAGAGGTCAAATCTTTACATAACTGAATTCAGTAGGCCCTGGTTTATGGATATGTACAATTTTATTGGTTAATTATAGATATAAATTTACATATGCTTAACAGGAAGTGGGGCATAAAGCACTTTCATTCTTTGAAAATCTGTAAGAAAAATGGCGGAGTACGATGAATGTTTTCTGATTATTCTGACATGGATTCTGACCTGCCTTTCTTTGGATTTGATAANCACTGAAGAATGAGATAATGGGAAGAGGTAACATTTGCTGGAAATTGGAATGCTGACAATGGCAATAAATATAGGGCTGTTATACAGGTCAGATTTTGAAATCTCTGCTAATAGTTATATTTTTTAAAGTGATTATTTTTTATATGAAACAAAAAAATGTAACAAAATATAAATAGATTCAATATTAAATTGCTTTAAAATGTACTGAAACTAACGTTACTGAACATTACTTGTTCTCTTACAAGCTTTATTACTTAATATACATTTTCAGGTAAAAAACCAACACAAAATCAAAATTTTAAAACTTTCATCATAATCTACAATTAATGACAAATAAGAAAAAATATAGGTTTTATAAACTTATGTCGTATAATAAATGAAATGCATCCTTTTGAAATAGACCTCCCATATCAGCCTCTATTATAGAAATGTATTCAGCAGTGATGTGGCTTATCAGTTATTACATACATAGCAGGTTAAGGGTTAACATTTACTTCAGCAGAAACATCCCTGTATCTTGCAAATAGGCTTTCAACGCCATCGGCGCTCTCGTTATTATTTTATGTTTATAGTTCATATTTTATAAAAGAAGTGGATAAGGACAAACATTCTTCTTTAACAAATTCTAAGTGATATGTCATATTCATCAAACACATTGAATCGTTGAACTATCGAGTTGACAATGTTGTTCAATATATTCAATAGTGAACAGCATTTTTCAGCGGTTTTCAACATTTTTCACGTGTTGACAAGTATGATAATATTAAATTTGTATATGTTTGCACATAATGGTATCTACACGATTATAAACACGGGACCGCTTGTGATATTTGAACAACCGGACATGATGCTGGAGGATTGGCCTTGTGCTAAGTAGATTCAACGCTGGATGCCGCATACCAAGTTTGCCCACTATGTCATCGAATTTATATATGCAAATTAATACCATTTTTCAGCAGAAGTAAATACAAATCTTTTATGAGTAATATTTAATGCTAAGTAATACTTTAACAACATAATTCTAACTAGTCCTTAGCTAAATAGATAGCTGCGAAACGAGCCAGAATTTGGAAAATAAAATTGGGGTATAAAGCTGACACATTTAAAATCCTCTCATAATAGCATTCGGCAAAAACAGTTAATATATATGAGTGAAACAGTATTGGTAGATGATACGGGTCAGCATTGTCTGTACCTAGTGATTAGGTTGTCAGTCATTCATCTTGTGTTCAGCCGATAAACCAACCTTTATATGCTTAATCTGCTGTTGTTTAAAATCACAATTTTAGCAACGAAGAAAGAAAGACATGAACATACTTTAATATAAAATATCATGTAGACTCTTATATAAACACCATGAACAATATTACAGTGTATACAGCGTTAAGAAACCGGTGTAATGCGTGTTGTGCTCGACGACCTTCGGACCTTTTCGACAACAAACATTCCCCAATACATTAAAAGACGGCGGTAATCGCCACCACACACGTGATGACAATACTATTGACGGAGGACGAGATACCTTTCGCTGCCTTTTCCCGGTTTCTCAAGTGGTACTCCCAAGGAGTCTTCGACTCTTGGGCAGGGGCTAATAGTGTACCCGAAAACTTAACGTCCTTGTCGACATGGCGTCGTTGTCGTCATCGACATTTTTTGAGAATTTCTTCGTCTATTAAGGAATCACAGTCATTGTCAATACCATCACCGTTCCCGCCATGTGCATAAATATGTGGTACGCATGCGCTGTAAATTGGGATTACGCGCATGCTCAGTTGATATTCATACGCGGATCTATTTTCTCGAAAGAAAACACTACCACTTAAAGGCATTGTATTTGTGTCCTTAGAATATATCTGGTAAGGTAATAGCAATTCCACATTTTGATTTATGAACATGTTTCAGTAATATGTCATAGCTTGTTTGAAAGGATCGAGATTGGTTTGATTAATAAGAACAAGTCCTATACTAGTTGGCTCGATAAACAAATTTGCAGAACAATCACCAGGTTTATCCATTATGAAATATAGTCTAATATGATAAAACCGCATTGGTGTTAAATATCTTACCGACGTGTGTTTATCACCCGATGAATCAAACATATTTTGAACGATTACACAAGATACCGAAGAATTGGTTTCCACAGACAAAAAAAAAGGCAACTCATTTTTTTTTCACGTGTACGTAATATTACTTGATGAAATAATATCTTGCCATAATTATGTCGGAGTATCATTTGAGTGAAGGAAGATAACTGTAATTGTCATTGTCGTATATACAAAAGTGTACATACTAATTCACAACGTGATCACAAACGTATGAAACTCGTGCTTAATATATAGCTGTACTAGAATTTACTGGTATATACTTCGTATACACGAAGAATTGAAACGTTCCTTTTAATTGACATGTTTGATTTCTTGCAGAGGGTTATTTTGATTTATACGTGCCTATCTAAGTGAACTAAGTGTCATAGTAATTGGTAATACAGGATTTGGGTGCAGAAGAAGAAAAATATATAGATACATATCAAGGCCTAAACACACACACGCACACGCACACACACACACACGCACACGCACACGCACACGCACACGCACACGCACACGCACACACACACACACACACACACACACACACAAATTGAAAACTAACCCACTTAATTGATAGATATTTTAAGAATATCTATATTACAACTTCCACCTGCAATGATTAAAGTGACGTTTTGATGAACCCAGTGATGTGCTACGTACAGAAACCGACGTCCAAACGTAAACGATGGCGGCGCGGCGTCTGCTCTATGGTCCCGGTGCCATTTGCGGCTAGCGACCCAGAATACACCGCCACTGGAAGGTCAGAGGTCACAAAAGCACCCGTTATATCACACTTTCCGATCACACCAATCACACTGTTTCCAGAAAGCGTTAGCGTTAGTTTCGTATGTCCGGTAATGTTTTTTTCCGTCAACGCTAAATATCTCAGAGGCCCACTTGTCAGGTAGAGTGACATCCACCGTACGTGCTATTAGTTCGATGCACAACGATGAACGTTTCTTGGAAATGAGATGATAAATATGAGGTCACGACGTACGATGTTCCGATGACGTCACTGGGGAAGATTTGCATATTGTCATCTTGGTTATCTACAAACGCGATCACTTCTGAAGTTGTAGAAATGGAAAATCCTACAATAGACGAAAACAAATAGCATTAATATATTCCTCAACATTTTACACAATAACATTAAATGATGTCGGTGTAGAAGCATGTAATCGTACATATATTTGCTGTTGGCGATGTATAAAGCACAAGAACATTCATGTACTGAATTTAAATCTTAAGAATAGATATAAAATAAGTTTTAAGAATAGAACTTTTGCCTGATCTTATTGCCCAGCAGCAATAAAACAATTAAATATATGTTCAGCTCATCACGTTTATCTGGATTTAATGGTAACATATATAAAGCACAAAAAAGAACAAGAATGTATCATGTTGTTGAACATAGGTGGACAGTCCATGGCTTTTATAATTCTACTTAAACAACTAATTAGACAACGATGTTGCCGTTTGTTATTGGTTTAAAACTCGACCGATGTTTATCCTACGACATTTATGTTGTTGTCACGTGTTCTGGTAATCCGGTTAAATAAATGATCTGCTCATGGAACACACACGTATTTGAACATAAACGCGAGACGTTGTATTACATATACTGGTCTGGAGTTAATATTTAACTTGTGTCAAAGACAAACGTTTATTCTTAGCAAGATAGTGTATAAACAAAAAGTTACAAACATTACCGGCCGAATAAACGTGTCCCCATTTAGAGGTTGTACATGGCAACGTAACACTCAGGGACGTATACGGTCTTACGCTGTACACCGTCTTTCCCCAAGCGTCATGCGACGTTAACGTAACGTTCACTACTTCCATAGTTTGAGGAATCACGTGAAGGATTGAAGGGTAGTTAAGTGAGCAGAGCGGAGTCGAGAACCGGAAGTCGCAGCAAGCTAAGTCGGGAACCGGATTTCCTCTTACTGAACATGCAAGGACAATATCTATAATATTATAGGTTAAGATGAAGAGTTAATGGCAGCACATTTTTAATTGACTATGTTCTCTTTTTTCGCATACTTACATTATTTAAGGATACTTTCACCATTCAAGGTAACGTATATCTGGTATTTGAGGTTATCTCGATTTGCTCTAAAATGCAATCCGAAGCTAGGTCTGCATGTAAGCAACATACAACATACAAAACTTCAGAACAATACCCGCCTTAAAACACAAGCTTTTGAGCAGAAATAGTTGTTTTTAACTTATGTAACAATGACCTTGATCGTGACCAAACTGGCCCTAGATGGGAACCCAAACAAGAAATACATGGGAGCTACTTATGGAAATTAAATTAAATTCACCGAAATATTTCAGTCAAAACTCATATTATCGAGCAGAAACATTGTTTGTCGTTTTAGTTTTGTAGAATTGACCTTGACCTTTTTCTGACTTGCCCAAAATGAACTCCTCTACTATGTATGCATATAAGCAACCCGCACACAAAATTTCAGTGCATAACCTTCATCCAAATTAAACAAGAGCTGTGTTTGTGAAACACAATGCCCCCTAATGCGCTTTGAAGCCGCATGGCAGCTATTTTAGAAACAAGGTTATATTTTGAATGTTACGGTCACAGTGACCTTGACCTTTGACCTAATGACCTCAAACCATGTTTGATTGTAGATGTCAATGAGATGCATGCACATGTGAAGTTTAAAGAACATAGACCCAAGAGTTTTCATTTTATGAGCAAGGTTAAAGTTTTGGGACAGAATGACAGACAGACAGACAGGCCAAAAACAATATAGCCCATTTTTTTTAAAAAGGGGGGCATACAAATTATTCACCTCAAACCATTTTTCTATCTTCAGTAACAGTGGCCTTGAAGTGACTGTGCAAAGTAAGCTTCATGCACACAACATTTCAGCGCAATACCTATATCCAAAATGAGATATTGAGCTTTTGCCATTTTTTAAAAGTAAAATTGACCGAGATCTTTACCTAACATGCCCCGAATACCATCCCAAGCTGAGTCTCTATGCACGCATGCTATACATTTAGTTACAATACGAAGTTTCCGTGCAAATTATTTGCCGGACACCACCTGATTGGTTTTAGTAAAAGTGACTTTGACATTGACTTGATAATAAGCAACAAATGCAAGCACAAGCAAGTTCCTCCTAAAAGCTACCTACACATAAATTGTGTTGTGTTGCTACCAAAAGAGATAAACAGTTCGTATTTAGTCCTGCTTTAATTTAAAATTCATTTTTGTTCATAAATAAAGATTCCAGCCAAAAATGTCACAATAAAATTAAACCACTGCATTTGTAAATCATGCAAGTTTTATCACATACTATTATATATTAACACTGCATGTCGTAATTGTTGCGAAGATACATACAATGTGATAAAAAGCTATAACATATGTCTTCAGATTAACAAGCTCTTAGTATACAGACAGACAGACAAGCAAAACAGGTTATGTTATATACATATATATATACATATACATATACATATATTTGGTAACAACACGTTATTTAAAGTGCAATAATGGCATTACAACATAGCATTGACTCAGTCTATAGAAGAGACAGAATAACACAGTTCGAGTGTCCAAGTTTGAAAGCTGCTTCGTGTTGAAACAAGTAATGCGACTACCTGAGATAGGTTTGCACTGTTCACCTGGAAATAGGCTTTGTATTTTTAATCAAAAGGTCACCAGTCTCCTGAGAGCGTCAAATTAACGATCTATATCGCGTTAACAAACTAATTGTATCAAACAACAACCATGTTACCGGAATTTAATGTTCAATCCAGGTGGAATATTAAGCTAGCAAAAGCTCTGATATATTCAAACAAACACGTTGGTTCTCGCGTATTTATGAACCTCTAATGTCATTATACGAATGCTGATAAAAAAAAAATCTTAAATATATATCTGTGGAATGATATCAACATTAAAAATTGTATCATTAAAAGATGGATTTCTAATGATTCCCTTCCGAACAGTTAAAATTCGTGAGAAAATCTGAAAATATTGCCATGATTGTGCCCGCGCACCAAATTTATGAGGCCACTACCATTTCCTATATATATCAACTTTAATGCATACAATTAGCATGCTTCAAATTATTTAAATATGTAAACGATGCTTATTTCTATATATATTTTATCCCAAATGTTCAGTTTATTATCAAATTCCTTGTGTGTTTTTGTATGGTTTATCCCTTTTACATAAATGCTTGAGCGTATTGCATCACTTATGAAAGCGTTAAGTAAAC
>VMBQ01005139.1:0-67297 GCA_007657795.1 Dreissena rostriformis | reverse complement strand
CATGCTAGTCCATATAAACGGACTCCCGAGAGCCTATGATAATTTTTGCTTTTACGGCTCTGGGAGTCCATATTCACCTCTTCATAAACATGGGTGCAAAATTTAATCAACAATGCAAGGGTTAAGGAACACTGAAACTGCAAGAACTTATCAACGTTTACCTGTCTTAACCACAAACTCATGCAAATGGTACCATTAAAGCAAGAAATAATTGCTTTTTATTGACTTTGTTTATCTTTCGCACGATGTATCCACCATCTTGGAAAAGGGAGATAACTGAGGTAAGGTCGCACTACACCAATATTTTGCGCTTCGGGTTATGTGATAAAGCCTATTACAGTCGACAACGATGTCGTATTCGGTACAGAATAAACTGTTTAAATTTAAACATAAAAATGTCAGCGAGAAAAGTGTGTTGAAATATCGTTGTGTTTTTATAGGGTGCATGCAAAGGATAACAATCGTAGGTTGCCATTCAGGTAAATTTGACATGTTTATGAAGTTTATTCATTATTTTCTTCAATTTGTCTCGAACTACGTCTGTTTAGTGAAGCGCACGGATTCCGTGCGCTTAACTGCACCCATGGTTATGAAGGGGTAAATATGGACTCCCAGAGCCGTAAAAGCAAAAATTATCATAGGCTCTCGGGAGTCCGTTTATATGGACTACGGAAAACCCCTCTTGTGACGTCACACCAAAACCTCCTATACACAAAATAAAACAAGCAAAGAAAAATTTAGTAATGAATTCCAGACAAAAACCGATACTTTATTATGAACAAATATGCCACAAATCTATGGGCAATTAATTACAAACGTAAGTAACAGCGAATTTTCGTATAACTCAATAATTTGGTTATTTGTCTCTAGAAACTTAAAATAATGTAAATTGTGTTTGTCGTATTTCTCAAACCTTGATGGATGTCAGAGCGAACAAGATATTCCTTCGTCCATCGATGTTGGTGTTAAGAACACGCAGAATGTGCTGGAACTTCTCGGGAATTATCAACGCCTGAAACAAATATGCGATAAAGAGTTAAGCTTTGACGTTAAACGGTAAATATCTAAAGTGCAATATACCATGTTCACTACTTTTATGAATTTTAATTGAAAAACGATCACAAATAACAATAAAACTAGAAATGAAATGGGATTAAATCTTTTTTGAATACCAAGACGACATCAGTAATATTTTAAAACATATTTTGACGTCGATCTCTTGGGATAAATGTCATTATTTACTTTCAATTCTCACCATTTTGGCCGTTCAACAGGAAAAGGAAGTGAATGAGTTATTTTGGGTTGGTTCTGACAATTTTGTAACAGGGAACCAATATCAAAATGGCGTCAGAGTTGACGTATGGACATCAACGAAAAGTAAATATTGACCTCCGTGTTAAGATGGTGTCCGTTCATCTGTTCAAAATTATGAAAGATTTATGTTTTGAAATTGTTTATTTTAATGTATGGTTATTTTATCGAAATCCTTTCATTTACAGCGGAAAATACACACAAATTTAATGTGTTGCAGACGGGTTAAAAACCACTAAACTACAGCAGATTTACATCCATGTAGCAATTAACATTAGAAGAAGTCAATGTTTTATAATAGTACAGGCAATTTTCACGTAGACCTGCATTGGGGTTTTGTTTCTTTCTAGGATGAAGAGGATGTTGGACTTAATCTTGGAGATCTAGACATAACATCAGATGATTTCTTACTTGAGGAAGTTGATGGTAAGGCATTGACTTGATACTAAGTGTCATCTTCTCCTTCCAATTAATTGCAGGGCTCCTCTGGAGCATCGGCGCTATTTGAATATTCAATGAGTCATGGGCCGGGGTAGAACCAGTACTTGGTGTCTTTGGGGGAGATGAAAAGAACACTCCGACAGTGGGGATCGAACCCGTGACCTTTTGATCGCTAGGCGGACACCATATCCACTACACCCAGTGTCTGTTCTAGGATTAAAAAAAGATGGGGGAATTTTACTGATAACTCTAATACTACAAAAATGTATGACATTTTTCCTTCTTTGTCTATGTAAAAAATCCATGCAAAATATGGGGCCGCAGCGTTTTTCCTCACCACTTTGGGAATGGTACCAGTACCAGTCAAATTGGGAAAATTAGAGGCGTTTTCATCCAAATTGGGTAAATTATTAATTATGCTGAAGACTTTTTAAAACATGTACAAATAATAAGTTGCATATTGGCATCAAAATGGTGAATTATTTCCTGCGAAATCATGTTGCTATTAACACTAAACAATGAGTCTATTAAACTAAACGATTTTTTTAACGGAAACCATGCTTGAGAGAATGAACTGTCTAAATCTGGACGCTGAGCCTCAGGTTCCGTAAAATGACCTGCCTCTGATTGAATCAGGATTGCGCCAGTAGACTTGACAATCGATAAAACGTTGCTTTTATCAACATCTGACAACTATGCACTGCACTCAATATTTGATACATATTCCCCCATTTAAAAATTTTACATCGATATTGCTTACATACCACTTAACGAGTAGTATTAGAGTTTGGCTCCAAGGCACTGAAGATGCGAACAATTGTGAATCAGTTATGCGTGAATAACCCAGTGTCACTATCAATTGATAATTTCAGTGGCTTTTTCGCAGTTTGTTGGCGTTGCTATACCTACCACACTAATCCGTCATTACGTAACGGTGTTCTCCTCACGAAAAAATCGTGGCTAGTTACTCAGGACACTGATGATGGTGTAAATTCGTGGAAATGGTACATTTCATGCCTAATATTGTCAAAACATGTATTTTAACGCGTACACGTTTTAACAAATAATTATTTAATTAATTACATAAGACTGTAAATGTTTTGTTGCATTCTCAAAGACGATAATTAAATTTGTAATCCGAAACACCGTTTTGAATGTTCATGTTAATGCCACGTTATCAAATTCTAGCTTCACATCAACATTACACATGCATATTTTCTTTCTTTCAACAAAAGCGCTAAAAATTATGCTGCTTATGTAAAACGTTACATTACCTCATGGAAAGTGTGAGCGCATTGATTTTTGAAGAAAAACTATGTAGTGTACAGACAATTGAAATCTTTTTATGTCGGTTATAAATTTCGTTATTCATTTAAACTAAATTATAAAATGAATTTACATTAAACATGCAGTATTTTTACCGTGATAGTCTTTTCGATGATTCATTATTGAAGCAGTTATTGTACTGTATACAGAACTGAGTTAACAGAAAATCTGGACAAAAGTGGATTAAGTGATGGGTGTTGTAAAAACACGCTTAGCAGCTATACTGACCTATTGTGTAGACTGCGATGTATTGACAAAAGGGATTAGCATTTGCCTATGCATTTCTTTGCCAATTTTTTCCGAGTATTGGGATTTTTTTGTGAATTGGGAATTTTTATTTTGAAATTGGGAAAAATGGTCTCATTAGGAATGGTGCCGTTTTACGGTATCAACTTTATATAGAGGAAAAACGCTGGGGGTGATCTTCAATAAAAGGGGGTGAATCCCCCCCATCCCCCGTCCTAGAAAAGACACTGTACACCACAGGGATCATAACATTAATTAGTGGGGGTGAGGAAATGGTTAAATCTTTGGAAAGTATTTTTTGATTCATTAATTGTCATGTTAACAACTTGTTTTTTTGTTAAATTTGGGTCCAGTAGGGGGACCCATTCCCAAGGGAAAAAGTTTATATTTTCCCCAAATGGGACCTAACAATTTCCAATCGAAGGTTTTCAGACAATTATTTTTAAAAATTAGTCTCAACATTAATTGGATCTACCATCCAGCTCTTTCTATAAGTTGAACCTTATATATATATTTAATGTTATCTTGAAATTACATTTATTCTCAATTCTTTAAGTATTTGCTAGCAGAAAAACAAGAACACATTATCATATCTCCCAATTTGAGTAAAAACAACACATTTTTCCTAATCCAAAGGGACCCGTCCCCATTCCCAAATTGATGGAAAAAAACACTGCTTAATTTGTTGTGTTTGCAATGTTGATTGAATGTGATGATTTCAAATCATGGAGAGGGCCTCTATAAGTAATCACAACTTCCAGCACAATATATGCATACTCTTTTGGCAAGATATATCTTGAAAATTTCTGTGAATAAATATGTTTAAACAAACTAACTGATTTCAATAATATTTACCATGTTTGAAAATAATTGTTGTTATAGATCAACATTAAAATACACTGACTACCACTGGCCTAACTCAGCCATTAACCTAATAAGCCAACAGCTTTAAATCAGCAAATTTCGATTAGGCTACAGCTGTTTCTTTATAAAAGTCAACAAATAATACAAAAATATACAAATTCTGTCTTATATGGTAAATTTGGCAATTTTTTTTCTTTCTGGGAATAGCCCTTTACTCTCCTTATGAACAATGAGTTTTTTTGAGGAGGGTTGCTGTAGGCGCTTATCATTAGTGGTCTGAGAAATTTAAATCAATTTATTTGTTCATTTAAATTTACAGTTCACATTCAGGAGAATCTGGAAGATGAAATTGTAAAGGAGGCCTTAAAGACGGTGAGTTGTACTAGTGCACATCAAAAGATATATTGTACAAAGTGCTACAGATAATACTACAGGCTAGTGTATTGTGTTTAAGCTATTTAACCATGTGCTATTTATTAATTGAGTAAGGGTGTCTTATAAACCATGTAATATTTTGTTTAACAATGTGATTTACTGATAAGGCATGAAGTATGTGATATTTTGGGTAAGCTGTGATATATTGAAAATGTGTTATTTCTTACAGGGTGTAGACCTGCGCCAGTACTCGCGACAGATTGAGTCAGAACTGCTGCAGGTGGAGAATGCCTCCATTCAGGACTGTATCCTTTACCTTACAAAATAGATTAATTTTCAACTTACCACTATTTTCCCTTGGTATTTTACACAGATATGCATCTTATCTGGACCTCTGTAGACATTTATGTTTTATTTAATGTAAGCTTTGAAAGTGTTAAGCATGAACATCATAAGCTTACCATGAACATTGAAATAAATATAATAAAACACTTAAATTAGCTTATTTAAAGTATTATGAAATATTATTTTCTTGAATTTGTCAAGTCATGCTCAACATATTTTTCCTGTGCGACTCTTATGATAATAAACATATTATTATCAGATTTTTCTCTGAATAAAAAGCTTATCATTTTCACAGTTGAAATTACAAATTTGTAAGTAAAATGTAACTGATGTTCAACGTTATTATTGTGAAAAAGCCTTTACACTTCTGAAATAGTCTGTACACTTGTGAAATAGCCTTAACAAATTGTGGAATAATCTGCATACCTGTATAATAGCCTGTATGAGTGTGAAATAATCTGTATTATTGTTAAGTAGCATGACTTTGTACAATTCTGAAATAGCCTGTATGATTGTGAAAAGGGCTCAGGATAAAAATCCACTGATTTGGGAAACACTAATTTAATATCACTATTTATAATAATTCAAATGAGAAGAACATAATCATATGAATTATAGATATACACTTTTTAAAATGTTATTGATATAACATTGAGATATAATAATCATTACACACTTCTTTCAAAAAAAAAAAAAAAAAAAAAATAGAAATTGGGATTTTTTTTTTTTTATTGGGAATTTTGTTTACAATTTGGGTTTGGGAATGGGTCCGTTTATCGGACATGTAGATACGCCAGGAAGAGGCCTGGCATAAATACAACTGTGAAGTAGCCTGAGATTGGCTTAAAGTAAGTTTTGTGGAAAAGCCCTACCAACTATATGTCTTTAAAGTGCTACCCATATTTGTCCTTGACCCCATGCCAAGATATTAAGGAGAGTGAGAATATTGCCAGTCTTCATACTCAAATTGCAGCCTGTGACACTATTCTGGAGGTGGGTTACATGCATGTTATCGGTAGATTATAATCCCAAGAAATTCTTATCTTCTGTTAAACTTAAGTGAAAATGTCAATGTGAAATATGAGACACCATTTCTTATGAACATCTTTACCTCCGATTCATATAGAATTTTTTTCCACAGGGATTTACTGGTAGGCAATTCATCATTGCATGGTACCCTTGATTTTAATAACCACTGGGTAGGCAACAGGCCATACCATTGTAAATCCTTTGTGGGACTCTTTACATTTCATCAGAGCAGGGCTTTCCCTTGCTCAAAACCTTTTTAGGCCATGTTTTCCTAACACTAGAACAGGTCTTCTCATTTAAGCAATTTCATGTGTTTCCATGCAGAAAAAAAAATATAGTCAATTAAATTTTATTTAGTGAAAACGTGTCAATTTATAGCAATTGGCTTATTTTGCTGATTCAAAGCATGAAATAATTTCTTGAGATGATTTTTTCGTCTGAGTCAAAGTTGTCACAATATGTTTTCATCTGCATCAAAGTTCTCACAATATGTTTTACATCTGTGTCAAAAGTTCCCACGTTATGTTTTTTTCTGTGTCCAAGTTCTCACACTGTGTTAAATTTGTGTCAAAGTTCTCACAATATGTTTATTTCTTTGTCCAAGTTCTCACAATGTGTTTTTATTTGCGTCAAAATTCTCACGATGTGTTTTCACCTGTGTCAAAGTACTCACCATGTGTTTCATCTGCGTCAAAGTTTTCACAATGTGTTTTCATCTGTGTTTTAGTTCTCACAATTTGTTTTCATCTGCATCAAAGTTCACACAATGTGTTTCATATGCGTTAAAGTTCCAACAAATTGTTTCATCTGCGTCCAAAGTTCTAACAATGTTTTCATCTGCGTCAAAGTTCTCGCCATTTGTTTTCATCTGTGTCAAAGTTCTGACAATGTGGTTTCATGGGTGTCAAAGTTCTCACAATGTGTTTTCATCTGCGTCAAAGTTCTCACCATGTGTTTCATCTGCATCAAAGTTCTCATAAGGTGTTTTTTGATTGCATCAAAGTTCTTACCATGTGTTTTCATCTGCATCAAAGTTGTTACAATGTGTTGTTTTGATCTGCATCAAAGTTGTCACAATGTGTTTTCATCTGCATCAAAGTTCACACAATGTGTTTTTATGCTCCCGGTAGGGTGGCATATAGCAGTTGAACTGTCAGTCTGTCCGTCCCTCTGTCCGTCTGTCAGTCTGTGCGTCTGTCCGTAAACTTTAACGTTGGTCATTACTTTTGCAGTATTGAAGATAGCAACTTGATATTTGGCATGCATGTGTATCTCATGAAGCTGCACATTTTGAGTGGTTAAAGGTCAAGGTCATCCTTCAAGGTCAAAGGTCAAAAAAAATATAAAAAAATTGTTAAATGCATTTGTATCCAATGAAGCTGCACATTTTGAGTGGTGAAAGGTCAAGGTCAAGGTCATCCTTCAAGGTCAAAGTTTTTTTGTTTTTTTTTCAAAGCAGCACAGTAGGGGCCATTGTGTTTTTGACGACCCACCTCTTGTTTCATCTGTGTTAAAGCTAACACAAAGTGTTTTCATCTGTGTTAATTTCCAACATTGTTTCATCTGCTTCCAAAGTTTTATCAATCTGTTTAATCTTTGTCCAAGTTCTCACAATGTGTTTTCAATTTCATCTGCATCAAAGTTCTCACAATGTGTTTTCATCTTCGTCAAAGTTCTCACCATTCGTTTCATCTGCATCAAAGTTCTCGGTGTGTGTTTCAGCGTATGGAGCAGATGCTGAATGGTTTCCAGTCAGACCTTAGCAGCATCAGCACGGAGATACAGTCCCTGCAGGAACAGAGTGTCGCCATGAACGTCAAGCTGAAAAACAGACAGGTGAGATGCAGTTGTAGGGAGAACAAATATATTTGTTTCAAATGACTTGTACCTGAATAACCTTAAACAAATGCCCATACTGTAGCTAATTTTATTGGGTGTGTAAAAACAATTTTTATTTATCTTTCAAATTTCAAGTTTTTTTTTGTTAGCATTTTCTTCAAGATAATATTTAAATGTGTTTTTTGTATCTTTTGAATGTTCAAGGATGAGTAATTTATTAGATGTGAGCAGCCCTCTGGGAAAACCAGTCATAATGCATGTGTGTAAAGTGTCTTCCCTGATTAGCTTGCGTAGTAAGCACAGACTTATTAGGGACGACACTTTCCGCTTTTGTTGTTTTTTTCGTTTAAAGGAAGTCTCTTTTTAGCGAAAATGCAGTTAAGGCGGAAAGCGGCCCCTGATTAGCCTGCGCTAATCTGGGACTACCCTTTTAATACATTAAGCCCTGTTTTCCCAGTGCGAGGCTTATATGTCTGTTTCAAATGAGTAGTGCATGACTCGCCCTAAAAAGATGGTGGTACCTTACCACATTTTATTGTGTGTGTCAGATTGGTACAACATTTTTATGTCCCCCAGTCTATACTGGGGGACATATTGTTTTTGCCCTGTCTGTTTGTTGGTTTGTTTGTTTGTTGGTTATTGGCCATAACATTGGCAAACAAAAATGAACTCTGTTTTTTTCTTTGTAAAAAATAGTGTGAAATGTCTTCTTCAAATATTAAAATTCCCATGGTTATTGTTTGTGTTAACGAATCTGGTTTAAATAGGGTACTTAAATTTTGAATAGAAAAGAAGAAGATAAAGTTCAGGTAATGTATAAGATATGCCATGCTTCTTTTCTTGATAATATCTGACTTTTAAAAAGGTTAATACTTGACATTAAGGGCGGTTGAGTGTAACCTGCAAAATTAACAAAAAGATCCTGCAAGTTATGTGCTTTATCTATCAACAGTGACTCTCATATTCTCATAACATTGTATTGGTTTACACATACTTCAGTAAAGGCAGATCAAAACTTGTGCAGATTGTTCATCAACTACCAGTAGTTGAAATCCGAGTTAATTTCATGTACGGGGAGGCCTAGCCATGGTTAATAGTACAACTCACGGAATCTCTGAATTTGAGGATAATTACATATTCCAGCAATTGTGTATGTCAAAACATGATCTTGGTCACTTAAGGGAAGAGGTTGTTTTAGCTCAGTCCAGAGAACACAGGCCTTGATTGCCAGGGGTCCTTGTTTGATTTCCGGACTGGCTGCACTGTGTTCACAACGTGTGTATGGTGTAAAAAAATATGTGTCACATTTCACTAAAAGCTACAGAATAATTTGCACTTTTATGTAATTTTGGTGTACATATTAATGTTAGCCTTTGTCTGATTGCCTTTCCTCTGTTTTACTAATGCTGCTGAACTAGTTTGTTTTAATGTAAGATTATTTATACTCAGGGCTTTTTTTCCCATTTTTGTCAAGCGGCCTTGGCCTCCTCAATTTGTAAAAAAAGGAGTCGCCCACTGTTAAAAATTGTCATTAAAAAATGAGTCGCAAACTTGTTGAAATTGTGAAAATTTCAATCGCGAACTTCTTAAAATTGTGAAAATTTGAGTACAGCAAACTTCTGAAATTGGTAAACAAACGGCCATTATCTAAGAAAGAAAAAAAAGCCCTGATCTACTGAGATGAGCGATGCAGTTCCAATAAAACATTCTTGTTTAATTTTTCAGTCCATACGTGGAGAGTTGAGCCAGTTTGTTGATGAAATGGTTATACCTGAGAGCATGATCAAGTAAGTCAAAGACAATTATAGGTGAATCAAGTAAGTCAAACACAATTATAGGTGAATCCAATCTCAAAATTGTTCTCTATTGCCTACTCTGGGTTAGTTGTAATGAGTAGTTTGTTGTCATTTTGTTTTGGAAAAAGAAATCAATTTTCAACATAAATTTGATTTTGTTTTTAAGTTTGTTGACAATATCATATGTCGAGCAGAAACAGTTAACACATACTGTATAAGTGGTAAAGTTAGCGAAGTGGAAATATTTTTGAATTTCACGAACGCAATAAATTTGCTAAATTTTCTGCCAGTCAAAATTGCGCCGCCATTGAGGTAGAAATTTTCGGTGACACCGGGTAAAGATAATAACTGTATTCCATCGTGTTAGAAATTTAATCTTGACACCGGTTAATGATAAAAAATATGTACTTTGTGATTGATTAAAAATAATTGCGATTATAAGTGTTCGGAGAAATATATATAAACAAGTTTAAAACAAAGTATATGTATTATTATNCTTTTATGGAATTTTTTCGTTTAAATGATGTCTCTTCTTAGCGAAAATCCAGTTGAGGCGGAAAGTGTTGTCCCTGATTAGCCTGTGCGGACTGCACAGGCTAATCTGGGATGACACTTTACACACATGCATTTTGCCCAGTTTTCTCAAAACACGACACAATTAGTCTTTATGATTGTGAAAAAGCTTGTACACTTCTGAAATAGTCTGTACACTTGTGAAATAGCCTTAAACCATTGTGAAATAATCTGCACACCTGTATAATAGCCTGTATGAGTGTGAAATAATCTGCACACCTGTATAATAGCCTGTATGAGTGTGAAATAATCTGTATAATTGTTAAGTAGCATGTACATTTGTGAAATAGCCTGTATGATTGTGAAAAGGCCTCAGGAAAAAAAATCCACTGATTTGGGAAAAACTTAATTTAATATCACTATTTATAATAATTCAAATTAGAAGAACATAATCATATAAATTATAGATATTCACTTTTTTCAATGTTATTGATATAAAATTTAGATATAATAATCATTAAGCACTTCTTTCAAAAATAATAAAACAAAAATTTTTTGGGAAATTGGGATTTTTGTTTACAATTTGGGCTTGGGAATGGGTCCGTTTATCGGAAATGTAGATACGCCAGGAAGAGGCCTGCATGGGCCTTAATACAACTGTGTACATGTAGCCTGAGATTGGCTTAACGTAAGTAGTCTGCAAAAGCCCTGCAAACTATGTTTTTGAAGTGAGACCCATATTTAACCTTGACTCTTGCCAAGATATTAAGGAGAGTGAGAACATTGCCAGTCTTCATACTCAGATAGCTGCCTGTGACACTATACTGGAGGTGAGTAGCATGCATGTTTTCAGTAGATTATGCTCCCAAGAACATTTTTAACTTCTGTTGAACATTCAGACAAAATGTTCAATGTGATATGAGACTCCAATTCTGATGAACATCTTTACCCCCGATTCATATAGAATTTTTTTCACAGGGATTTACTGGTAGGCAATTGCATGGAATCCTTGATTTTTATAGCCACTTGGTTACGGCAAAAGGCCATATCAAAACAAACCCTTTGTGGGACTCATTACATATGATAAGAGCAGGGCTTTCCCTTGCTCAAAACCTTTTTAGGCCATGTTTGCCTATCACTAGAACAGGTCTTTTCATTTTGGCTAATTTATGTGTTTTCCTGAAGGAAAACTATTTGCCAAACATAATTTTCTTTAGCCAAATGAGACAATTTGTAGCCATTGGCTCATTTGGAACATGGCAGGGTAACCCTTGCGACTTGTACCCTTCTGCTCTTAGGCATTATAATTTTTTCCTCTTTGTCAAGGTTCCCACAATGTGTTTTTTTCATCTGCGTCATAGTTCTCACCATGTGTTTCATGTGCGTCAAAGTTCTCCATGTGTGTTACAGCGTATGGAGCAGATGCTGAATGGTTTCCAGTCTGATCTGAGCAGTATCAGCACAGAGATACAGTCCCTGCAGGAACAAAGTGTTGCCATGAACGTCAAGCTGAAAAACAGACAGGTGAGATGCAGTTGTAGGGAGAAAAAATATATTTGTTTCAAATGACTTGTACCTGAATAACCTTAAACAAATGCCCATGCTGTAGCTAATTTTATAGGGTGTCTCAAAAAGATTTTTTTTATCTTTCATTTTTTTTTTTAAATAAGTGTTTTTTTTTGTTAGCATTTTCTTCAAGACAATATTTAAAGGTGTTTTTTGTATCTTTTGAATGTTCAAGGATGAATAGATATGAGCAGCCCTCTGGGAAAACTGGTCATAATGCATGTGTGTAAAGTGTCTTCCCTGATTAGCTTGTGTAGTAAGCACAGACTAATAAGGGACGACACTTTCCTTTTGTTGTTTTTTTTTTTGTTTAAGGGAAGACTCTTTTTAGCGAAAATCCAGTAAAGGCGAAAAGTGTCGCTTCTTTTCTTGATAATATCTGACTTTTAAAAAGGTTAATACTTGACATTGAAAGCGGTTGAGTGTACCCTGCAAAATTAACAAAAAGACCCTGCAAGTTATGTGCTTTATCTATCAACAGTGACTCTCATATTCTCATAACATTTTATTTGTTTACAAATACTTCATCAAAGGCAGATCAAAACTTGTGCAGATTGTTCATCAACTACCAGTAGTTGAAATCCGAGTTAATTTCATGTCACAACATGAACATGGGACAATGATGTTACGGGGAGGCCTAGCCATGGTTAATATTACAACTCACGGAATCTCTGAATTTGAGGATAATTACATATTCCAGCAATTGTGTATGTCAAAACATGATCTTAGTCACTTAAGGGAAGAGGTTGTTTTAGCTCAGTCCAGAGAACACAGGCCTTGATTGCCAGGGGTCCTTGTTTGAGTTCCGGACTTGCTGCACTGTGTTCTCAACATGTATATGGTCTAAAAAAATATGTGTCACATTTCACTAGAGGCTACAGAATAATTTGCACTTTTATGTAATTTTGGTGTACATATTAATTTTAGCCTTTGTCTGATTGCCTTTCCTCTGTTTTACTAATGCTGCTGAACTAGTTTATTTTAATGTAAGATTATTTATACTCAGGGCTTTTTTGCCCATTTTTGTCATGTGGCCTTGGCCCTCTCAATTTGTAAAAAAAAGGAGTCGCCCACTGTTAAAAATTGTCATAAAAAAATGAGGCGCAAACTTGTTGAAATTGTGCAAATTTCAATCGCGAACTTCTTAAAATTGTGAAAATTTGAGTAGCAAACTTCTGAAATTGGTAAACAAACGGCCATTATCAAAGAAAGAAAAAAAAGCCCTGATACTACTGAGATGAGCGATGCAGTTCCAATAAAACATTCTTGTTTAATTTTTCAGTCCATACGTGGAGAGTTGAGCCAGTTTGTTGATGAAATGGTTATACCTGAGAGCATGATCAAGTAAGTCATAGACAATTATAGGTGAATCAAGTAAGTCAAAGACAATTATAGGTGAATCAAGTAAGTCAAAGACAATTATAGGTGAATCCAAGTAAGTCAAAGACAATTACAGGTGAATCAAGTAAGTCAAAGACAATTGTAGGTGAATCAAGTAAGTCAAAGACAAGTATAGGTGAATCCAAGTAAGTCAAAGACAATTATAGGTGAATCAAGTAAGTCAAAGACAATTATAGGTGAATCAAGTAAGTCAAATACAATTATAGGTGAATCAAACTAAGTCAAAGACAATTATAGGTGAATCCAAGTAAGTCAAAGACAATTATAGGTGAATCAAGTAAGGCAAAGACAATTATAAGTGAATCAAGTAAGTCAAAGACAATTATAGGTGAATCCAAGTAAGTCAAAGACAATTACAGGTGAATCAAGCAAGTCAAAGACAATTACAGGTGAATCAAGCAAGTCAAAGATAATTACAGGTGAATCAAGCAAGTCAAAGACAATTATAGGTGAATCAAGTAAGTCAAAGACAATTATAGGTGAATCAAGTAAGTCAAAGACAATTATAGGTAAATCCAAGTAAGTCAAAGACAATTATAGGTGAATCCAATCTCAATCCAATCTCAAAATTGTTCTCTATTGCCTTCTCTGGGTTAGTGGTAATGAGTAGTTTGTTGTCATTTTGTTTTGGAAAAAGAAATCGATTTTCAACATGAATTTGATTTTGTTTTAAAGTTTGTTAACAATATCATATGTCGAGCAGAAACAGTTAACACATATTTATTAAAGAAAAAGACAATGGCTAAAATAAAAAACTTTGTATTCGATTCTGAAAAAAGATAAATCCTAAGCTTTGATTTTATTTCCCCCAAAATATGACTTAGCACTTACATGTATAAAGATAATCAGGCCTGAAGATGTATGTAATCATTTTCAGCCCCCAGTAGGGTGGCATATAGCAGTTGAACTGTCAGTCCGTCCGTCTGTCCGTTTGTCAGTCTGTGTGTCCTTCCGAAATTGTAACGTTGGTCATAACTTTTGCAATATTGAAGATAGCAACTTGATATTTAGCATGCATGTGTATCTCATGAAGCTGCACATTTTGAGTGGTGAAAGGTCAAAATCATCCTTCATGGTCAAAGGTAAAAAAAAAAATGCATGTGTATCTCATGGAGCTGCACAGTTTGATTGGTGAAAGGTCAAGGTCATCCTGCAAGGTCAAAGGTACTTTAAAAAAAAAAAAATCAAAGCGGCGCAGTTTTATTGTGTTTCTGACAAACACATCTCTTGTTACCATTAATATTATCGATTATTTAAAAGTAATTGACACCTATTGAAACATTTCCTGGTTTTCAACAGGTTTGCAACAAATAATTTATGTGACACTATATATATGGAGAGGCAGAAAAAATCCATTTTATGTGCCACCAAAAATAATTGAGCCTTGGTCAGATAAAAGGGGAAAGCATCCTCCCAGATTAGCCTGTGCAGTACACACAGGCTAATTAATCAGGGAGCGAGACTCAATTAAACATGTGACTTCATTCAACTCACATGCATTAAGTCCTGTTTTCCCAGAGCGTGACTCAATTAAATATGTGACTTCATTCAACTCACATGCATAAAGCCCTGTTTTCTCAGAGTGTTACTCAATTAAACATGTGACTTCATTCAACTCACATGCATTAAGCCCGGTTTTCCCAGAGCGTGACTCAATTAAACATGTGACTTCATTCAACTCACATGCATTAAGCCCGGTTTTCCCAGAGCGAGACTCAATTAAACACATGACTTCATTCAACTCACATGCATTAAGTCCTGTTTTCTCAGAGCGAGACTCAATAAAACATGTGACTTTATTCAACTCACATGCATTAAGCCCGGTTTTCTCAGAGCGAGACTCAATTAAACATGTGACTTCATTCAACGCGCATGCATTGAGCCCTGTTTTCCCAGAGGATCAATTAAATATTTGTCTTCATTCAATCCATATGCATCAAGCCCCATTTTCTCAGGGCAAGGCTCAATTAAAAACGTTACCTCATTGAAGGCACATCCTGGACACACCTGTGACTGAGAGGGAGTTCCTAGAGCAGCTACACGAGCTCAACCACAAGATCAACTTTGTCAAGGAGCAGTCATTCAGGGACGCCAAGTCCAGCCTAGATGTCAGAGACATCCTGGAAAAACTCAAGATGAAGGTGCAGACATTATTGTAGTTTTCCATAGATTTTGGGTTGTCAATAAAGACTCACTTAACGTTCAGGGTCGCCTTGGTGTAATGGATATGGTGTCCCCCAGAGGTCACGGTTCAATCCCCATGGTGGGAGCGTTCTTAAGATCTTCCCCAAAGACACCAAGTACTGGTTCTAGGCCCAGGAAACAGACATGAGAGTGCTTCAAGTAAGTAGTGAGTACTTTAAATGCAATCGAGCTAAATTAAATAGGTTTTAAGTAACTAAACTAACTTGACGTTTTTATCAGTTTTTCAGGCCTAGTTTAAGGAATGGTACATTATCACATAGTTGAAGATTTTCATTAATTTTGGGTCGTTAACAAAGACTCCCTCGACGTTTTCATCAGTTTTTCAGGCCTAGTTTAAGGAATGGTACATTATCACATAGTTGAAGATTTTCATTGATTTTGGGTCGTTAACAAAGACTCCCATCGACGTTTTCATCAGCTTTTCAGGCCTAGTTTAAGGAATGGTACATTATCACATAGTTGAAGGTTTTCATTGATTTTGGGTCGTTAAAGACTGACCTGATGTTTTTATCATTGTATAAGGCCTAGTGTTTTTTTAAAGGAATCGTTAATTATCACATAGTTGAAATTCTTCATTGATTTTCAGTTCTTAATAAGCAGGGATATGATAAGGGCTAGTGTTTTTTCCCAGAAGGCATAGGGGCATGGCGCAGTCAATTCAATAAAGGGCATTTAAAGCGTGGTTTATGCAAAAAGGGCAGTTATACCTGTGGTGCCGTTTTTGCTATGAAAATAATGTTTTAGATTATTACTTATCAATTATAATGGCTATGGGTATACTTGTATAGGTTATTATTACTTATCAATTCTAATGTGATTATAATATTTATCATTAAGTTGAAGGATGCATTTCTTACTTTCTTGCATTTCTTACACATAATCATGTGTGAAACAATGAAGACAACATGTTGCAGAAGCTGATTTTGCGGACAAGTTAGGTCATAAGGCAACGCAGATGTTATTAATAAGGGCGCGTGGCGTTTTTTGCCTTTGAAAAAGGCAGAGTGGCGCTTCGGGAGTGCGGCGTGGCGCGGCGCCATGCTAAAATGGCCTGGGAAAAAACACTAATTGCTCTCCTCAGCCTATTAACTCCTATTCAGTGTCAAGATTGCTTCTATTTATGAGCCTTGTTCTGGGAAAACTGGGCTTAATGCATGAGTGTAAAATGTTATTCCAGATTAGCCATGTACAGTCTTCACAGGCTTATCTGGGATGACATTTTCAGCCTAGACTGGATTCTTGTTTAGAACAGTCTTCCTTGAAGTGAAATATTCCATAAAAGTTTCATACCTGGTTTGACTGTGTGGACTGTGCAGGCTAATCTGGGATGGCAATTTACACTTATGCATTAAGCCCAGTTTTTTCCAAAACGTTGCTCATATAATGAAGACTATTGGTGAACCCAGTTCGGGGGTAAAGGGTATTTTCCTCCCCTGATGTGTTTCCAAAATCACACCCCTGAATAAAGTCTCACGTCTTACTTAAGTCTAGCACAAACCTCTAATACATTCTTCAGAAATTTAAGCTTAAAGTAGAAAATTTATCTCTTTTTTTCGCCATTTTAAGGCTATAGCAAAGATACGAAAGTTTCTGCTATTTCTTTTTTAGGCCATAGCAAAGATACGAGAGTTTCTGCTCCAGAAGATCAACTCATTTAAGAAACCAATGGCCAACTATCAGATACCACAAAACACAATGCTGAAATTTAGGTAAGGATTATATAGTAATTTGTGTATTGATTTATCATCACCATTATTATTCCCTTGACCAGTCTGATGGCTGGGGGAAAATAAAGGATGCCATCACAGAGATCCTCTGCCATTCGTGTTGTTGGGGGCTTTTGTGAGTAGCTCAACAATTGGGAGGGATGTCCACTCTTTCACATTGACGATTGTCTGTCCAATATTTCCTACGAAGGCCTCGACTGCGACATCCCTTAAGCGTGTCGTGGAGCTCAGTCTTGCACGGAGAGTCGATCATGCATGGTACCCTGTCAAACCAAGCCAGCTTTCATCATTTGACGGTAGCCAATGTTGATCAGGATAGGTTTATCTTTGAAAGCTTTATTTAATGGTTTTACCATATGCATGAAAGCACAGTGAAACTGACTGCACGCTGTATAACATGTATTTACATTTTAAATTTATTGTTATTCCGGTCATATATAAATTAACAAGGAATATTCAATTGTCAATATTTTTAACCAGGTTTTCGATGAAGGTGGGAAGATATTTATATTTTAGCCTTGCTCTGCGTGCTAAAAGTGTCATCCCAGATAAGCCTGTAGCCCTGTACAGTCCGCATAGGCTTATCAGGGACGTCACTTTCCCTGCGGACTGCACAGGCTAATCTGGGACGACACTTTGCACATTCAAAAAGCCCAGTTTTTACACTACGAGGCTCATTTATATTTGTTTCCGGTCTTTCAGGTTTTTCAATAGGTTCCTATTGTTAAAAAAATTAAACTTACAATGACTTGATATATATTATTTGCCAAACTTAATCTTAGCTTAATCTATGAGATAGCAACTAATATAAATTGTGGTGGGGAAATATTCATATTTCTTTTTTTCTCTCTTTATTTCAGGTTTTTCAATGAGTTCCTATTGGCCAATGAGCGCCACGTTGCCAAGGAGGTCAGGGATGAGTACGTAGACACCATGAGTAAGATATACTTCTCTTACTTCAAGAGCTACCAGAGTCGACTCATGAAACTGCAGGTGAGGTCTCATACTGTGGATTCATTTAATTTAGTTGACATGGACTTTTAAATTCGTAAAATTGGTCATATTTGTTGGATTTAAAATTTGTAGATTTGTAGATTTTTTGTTATGTCTGACTTAATTTAAGTGCTATCAGAGTCGACCCATGAAACTGGAGGTGAAGTCTCATACTGTAGATTCATTTGAGCCTCATTCTGGGAAAATGGGGCTTAATGCATCTGCGACTGCACAGGCTTATCAGGGACAACACTTTCCGAAGAGGCTTGATTTTTGGTTTAGAGAGACTTCCGTTAAATAAGAAAATTCTTAAAAGCCATATATGTTGTCCCTGATTAGCCTGTGTGGACTGCGCAGGCTTATCTGGGCCGAAACTTTGCACATGCATAAAGCCTGATTACTAAGAGTGTGGATTCATTTAATTTTGTTGACATGGAATTTTATGGATACGTAAATGTGGGCATATTTGTTGGGCATTAAATGTGTAGATTTTTTGTCATGTGTGAAATTAGACATTGGACGTAAATGTTTGTTAAACATTTTATTTCGTGCTTTAGCGTACACTGGAACATCAGAGGAATAATATTGATTTCATAGTAGGTACATGTACTGCTGAACTTTGTTGGCTTGAATTCACATTGTTTTGGATATGATGAAGTGGACCGTCTTTACCGACTTCACACTTTGCCTTTTTCATGTAAAATAATTCTATGGTTGTCTCGAAGTTTTAAAGGTAATTATTATTTTGAGTCGGTGTAGATCTGTTTCAAAGGTTAGATATTTTTGATGGTGAGCATGAAACTGTTCCATCCTAATTTAGCTTTATAGAAAGGTTTCTAATGAATTTCTCACATTTGACATTCCTTTTAAGTGTTTGTATATTTTGTTTTTCAGTTTGAAGAGTTAGCAACAAAAGAGGACTTGATGGCTGTTGATGAAACCACTAAGAAAGATATCCTTTTCTGTTTGTTTGAATGGGAACAGGGCTATAATTATTTAAATACCCTTAAAATTAAAGAAAATGAAATCAAATATTACAAAAATAAAACTTGTCGTTGAAAAGTCATCATCTGGCTTGGTTTGTTATGACTGGTTCATGAATGAGACATGTTAGGAGAAAACTGGGCTTTATGCATTTGCGTAAAGTGTCGTCTCAGATTAGCCTGTGCAGTCTGCACGGTTTATCAGGGACAACTTTTTCCGCTTTTATGGAATTATTCCTTTAAAGGAAATCTCTTATAAATTAATATCCAGTCTAGGCGGAAAGTGCAGTCCCTGATTAGCCTGTACAGTCTGCACAGGCTAATCTGGGACAACACTTTACGCACATGCATTGAGCCCAGTTTTCCCAGAATGAGGCTCACATAATTTTCTTAACAACTGTGTAAGGTTTTTCACCACTAAGTCAGCATTGAAAAACCGATCAACAGTGTTCACAATTGGCAAACGAGGTGACATCCTCACCACAGAACTAGAGGCTCCCATTATAGTTCCTCATGCCGCTCAGAAGTCTGAGAACAGGGTTTGTCCATTGTATATGAATCAGTGTCTGGGGAAACAGGGCTTAATGCATGTGCGAAAAGTGTCGTCCCTGAAAATCCTGAGCAGGCCGCACAGGTTTATATGCCGGATGACTCTTTCTGCTTTTATGGAATTTTTTTTGCTTAAAGGAATTCTCTCTTCTTAAGAAAAATCCAGTCTAGACAGAAAGCGTTGTTCCTGATTAGCCTGTGTGGACTGCAGAGGCTAATCTTGTATGATACTTTACGCACATGCATTAAGCCCTGTTTTCCCAGATTGTATTTTCAACATTTGTCTTTTGCATTGTTGATTGTATGAGTATTTGTGGGCCAGAAATAATATTGTATGCCTGCTTAGTCCAGTACATATCCTTCAGCCTGTTCTTCATTCTGCTGTCTAGTCATTTGTGTAAGCATTTGAGATCTTTGGTATTCTGCATATGCTGGATAGCATAGTTATTTCTTCCTGTTCGTTTTGTGATTTAAGGGCACATTTGAGAGCCTTTTTATGTCTACATTTCAGACCCATGCTATTTTAGTATGCAGCTTTGTTATTTCAGTGCACTTGATACAGCCTTGTCATTATTACATAATATGGCTGATAGTCTTGTTATTTAACCCTTTGCATGCTGGGAAATTTCTCGTCTGCTAAAATGTCGTCTGCTGAATTTCTAAAATTAGCATTTTCTTCATTTTTTTTCCAAAGAATACTATTAGAATAGCAAACAGTTTGGATCCTGATGAGACGCCACGTTCTGTGGCGTCTCATCTGGATCCAAACTGTTTGCAAAGGCCTTTAAAATTCGGTTCCAGCGCTAAAAGGGTTAAGTTATAATTTAGGGCTTTGTTAATTACTGTACTCATATGAGAGACTTGTTATTTTAGTAAATATTGGAAAGACTGAGTGTTTTTGTGAATGGGGCTGGTCCCTTTGGATTGGGAAAAATCATGTTGTTTTGACTATAATTGGCAAATAAGTGTTGTCGTTTTATCAAAAAATACTTCAAAATTGAGAACAAAAGTATTTTTAATATTATATGAATCAATGTTCAACTTATAGAGCTGAATGGAAGATGAACTAAATGAGATTCATTAAAACACAAATGTGAAAACATTTTACTTATTTCAGCACACATTTGAGAGCCTGTTTCGCAGCCTACACTTCGCGCTAATGGACAATGCCAGCAGGGAGTACCTGTTCCTCACTGACTTTTTCATGGCATCAACCACCACAGCCATGGATCTGTTCAACACGGTGCTCGGGAAAACACTCTCCATATTCCTGGTAGGTATTCTTGTGTAATTATTTACAATTTAGATAAGCAATTTGTCGCGTTGGGAAAACACTCTCCATATTCCTGATAGGTATTCTTGTGTAACCTTTTACCGCTTAGATTCGCACTTTGACGTGTTTGTATTCTCTACAAACAAGGCTTTTTTTTCTTCTTTAGCAAAGGCTTTATGCAGGCCTTTTTCCCCAAGAGAAAGGCCCTTTCCCCAACATAATTTCTTTAAAATCATGCAATATTACAAAAAAAATATGTTTACCTTAGACATTTGTTTCCGCTTTCTTAGTTTTGTTGATATTTTTTCCATAAAAATGGAAGGCCAGGCCCTTTCCCCAAATCAAGAAAAAAAGCCTTGCTACAAAGATCAAATTCAATTGAAGACATTTTTAATAGATTTAAGTTTTTAAGGCTTTATTACCAACCGTAAGATACTGATGAGCAGCAAAAAGAAAAACCTGAACAGATTTACTCGCAGGCTGTTCTGATTTTATGCTGCTTGCATATACATGTAGCCGTTTTCACTTTGAGCAGGAAAGGGTTAAAAACATTACTAGATCTGAGCACTGAGACCTTTTTTTTTCGAAGAACAATTGAAGCATAATTTAACACACGGTTTCCTTCTGTACTTAAAGTCTGACAGACACTCTATGTCCGTTCAAACACAGTGCGCAGGGAAACACTCTCAGTACCCCCGCAACATATTCTTGAAGTGAACTTAAACCATGTTTTGATTGGGGGCTTGTCCTGTAATTGGACGACTTCTAACCCCCATACATCTTTGCCTAATAAGGTTTTAGACTTTAAAACAATCTCTATCTTGTAAAAATGATAAAATTGAATACACAAAAATATGAGTATGATGTACCAGTACATGTATCATGTGACCTTTACAGATGAAAAGCATCAATATTTTGAGGAATCTCAATAAGGGACATATGTTCCTTCATGATATTCCTATAAGATACAATTTGCCCTACTGCTTGGAAAACTATGTTAATTACTATACATTAGTGCTCTTATATCTAGTATGTGAGAACATATAAAACTTATTAAACAAAGCATCAAACTACAGTAAGTATACATTATGTAAAGCTTTTCATTTAAGGAAATGTAACATTCAGCCTTGTAATAAATGTTTGTAAATTTTCAGAAAAGCATGGAAGAGTACATCGGTGACAGTTACGACTCTATAGCAATCTTCCTGTCTATCCACGTTGTTCATCGTTATCGGACCATTCTTGCAGACAGAGGCGTACCAGCACTCGAAAAGTGAGGTTAACATGTTGGTGTATTGTAGCCTTTAGTTTTAGTGGTGATTCTTTGAAAAGGCTGATAATAATTCGAACCATGCACTAAATTAGTTTTAATTGAAAGAATATTTTAGAGTAAAAACGTTAAAGATCAAAAGTTCTTTTAAGAATTTTTGTAAAGATATCGAGAAATTTTACCAATAAAGGAAAAGAGGCTGTATTTCATAAACATAAGTTTTGTAAGACTAACCCTTCTTCTAATAATACTAATAATTCCTGTATTACTATTGATGGTAGGCCGATACAAATTGGTCAGTACAGAATAAGGCCCCAAAGGGTCGATTTTAGTGGAAAATTTTTATTGCATTTTTTATATCAGGCAAGCGGAAAGCGCAGAATAAAAAAAATATTGTGAACATATTTGTTGAACATCTCTTCCAGATGGATTCAGCTTATTGAATGCGTCAATTTCTTAGCATTAATCTTTAACACAAAATAAACCGACTATGTTATAAAATATGTAGGCTTAACCAAAATGAATTCAAAAAAGAACAACTTGGCTTTAAAAAAAGTTAAATGTAAGGGAAAATGGACCATGCAGGCGAAATAAAGATATATTATGAAACATTGTGTACTTTATTTTACCAATTTTAAGTGCGGCAATCTCAACACTGTACATGTCTTTTGTACATGAATGAGTTTCAATTGTACAGTAGAAAATTGTTTACAATTTTACTAAACTCTCATTGCATTGATTTTCTGATACCACTTCTTTTGAACTTTTATTTTTGTTTTTCAATTTTTCAAAAAAAATTACTTAGATCCTACATACTTGCTTTAATGCACACTGTTCATTCCGTTAATCAACAGGTATTGGGAGAGCCTGCTGCACCTGATGTGGCCCAGGTTTGAGTACATCCTGGCACTTAACGTCCAGAGTGTGAGAGACTGTGACCCTGAAAAGCTGGGAACCATCGATGTTAGACCAAACTATGTAAGAAGAGTTATCAATTAAGCCTCGTTCTCGGAAGACATGGCTTTTATAATCTATTGAGTATTTTTTACATTTAACAGAAGCACAGTGGGTGAAATAAATCTCTTAGTTAGGTTTGCTTAGCCTATGTCTGAAAAATGTAGGTTATATTTGGTTAAACAGCAAAAACCAACAAACAAAGGAAAAACAACAACAAACCATCACACTTTTTTTTCTAGATTTCATTACAACCAATGCATTAATTCCCCCCATTATTATTGAAAACTACCAACAAACAAAAACATGTCTTAACACTATTTTTTTTCACTACTATGCATGAAATGGGAATCTGATTTTTCCTAATTTCAGCTGATTTCCTACTTTTCAGTGCAAAGATAGCTTTAAAATAGTACTTAAATATGCTAGATTTGTATTAAAGTGCAGTTGTTTGGTGAACCCTGTGGTGGCAGGTAGGTTTTTCTCCCCTGAGGTGTTATTGAAGGGGGCGGACACGTGCCCTCCCTAACATATGCCCTCCCCGACACTGACCCTCTCCTGACATCAAGAAATTCCTTTCAGTATGTTTTCATAGTGATGAATTTAAATAACTACAATTTATGATTGAGTGCTTGAAATCAGATACCAGTTATATGCAATAACATTCCCCACAGGGGTCGGCCTGGTGTAGTGGATATGATTTCCGCCTAGCGACCGGAATGTCATGGGTTTGATCCCCTCTGTGGGAGTGTCTTTTAGGTCTTCCCAAAAGTCACCAAGTAGTAGTTCTACCAAGGACACAGACTCAGGAGTGTTTCAATAAGTCTTATGCTCTTGATGCAATTGATCTAAAATAAATATTTGAAAACTAATTCAGCTAAATTCCCCACATTTAGATAACTAGACGTTATGCTGAATACTCGGCGGCCATCTTGGCGGTCAACCAACAGTACCCTGACGAGCGCGTGTACCGGATACTCGAACAGCTACAGTCTGAGGTGCAGAACTTCATCCTGAAACTGGCCGCAGAGTTCCCGCACAGGAAGGAGCAGCTCATCTTCCTCATCAACAACTATGACATGATGCTTGGTGTAATAGCTGTAAGTTGTAATAGCTGTGATAATAGCTATAACATGATGCTGGGTGTAATAGCTGTAAGTTGTAATAGCTGTGAGAATAACTATGACATGATGCTGGGTGTAATAGCTGTAAGTTGTAATAGCTGTGATAATAGCTATGACATGATGATGGGTGTAATAGCTGTAAGTTGTAATAGCTGTGATACTAGCTATAACAGGATGCTTGGTGTAATAGCTGTAAGTTGTAATAGCTGTGATACTAGCTATGACATGATGCTGGGTGTAAAAACTGTAAATTGTAATAGATAGGACATGAAGTTTGTTGTAAAAGCTGTTAGTTCTTGGTGTAATAGCTGTAAGTTGTAATAGCTACAACATGATGCTTGTTGTAATACAATGTAGCTGTAAGTTTTTGGTGTAATAGCTGTATGTTGTTATAGCTACGACATGATGCTTGGTGTAATAGCTGTAAGTAATGATGCTTGGTTTAATAGTTGTAATAGTTGTAAGTAATGATGCTGGGTGTAATAGCTGTAAGTTGTAATCGATATAAGTTGTAATAGCTGTAAGTAATCATGCTTGGTGTAATAGCTGTAAGTTGTGATGCTTGGTGTAATAGCTGTAAGAAATGATGCTTGGTGTAATAGCTGTAAGTTGACATGATGCTTTGTGTAATAGCTGTTTGTAATGATGCTTGGTGTAATAGCTGTAAGAAATGATGCTTGGTGTAATAGCTGTAAGTAATGATGCTTGGTGTAATAGCTGTATGTTGTAGTTCTTGGTGTAATAGCTGTAAGTTGTAGTGCTTGGTGTAATAGCTGTAAATTGTAAGTTGTAACAGCTTTAAGTTGTAATAGTGTAACAGGTGTCAGTAGTAATATCTGAAAGTTGATATAGTGGTAAGTTGTAATAGTGGTAAGTTGTAATTGCTGTAAGTTGTTATAGTAGTAATTTTAAATAGCTGGAATGTGTTATGGCTATACGTTGTAATAGCTGTTAGTTGTAGTAGCTGTAAGTTGCAGTAGCTGTAAGTTGTAATAGCTTTAAGTTGTAATAGCTGTAAGTTGTCATAGCTGTAAGTTGTAGTAGGTTTAAGTTTTAATAGCTGTTAGTTGTCATAGCTGTAGGTTGTAGTAGGTTTAAGTTGTACAATGTAATAGCTGTAAGGTGTATTAGGTGTAAGTTGTAATAGCTGCAAGTTGTAATAGCTGTAAGTTTGTAATAGCTTTAAGTTTTAATAGCTGCAAGTAGTAATAGCTGTAAGTTGTAATAGCTGTAAGTAGTAATATCTGTAAGTTGTAATAGCTGTAAGTTGTTATAGCTGTAAGTAGTAATAGCTTTAAGTTGTAATAGCTGTAAGTTGTAATAGCTGTAAGTAGTAATAGCTGTAAGTTGTAATAGCTGTAAGTTGTAATAGCTGTAAGTTGTAATAGCTGTAAGTTGTAATAGCTGTAAGTTGTTATGTGATAAAGGTTCAATTCCTAAAATTGAAACTTTTTACCAATAATTATTTTTTATTTTTTTATTTTTTGTAAACATTTGATTGTTCATCTGTAAATATGTATTATGTCTTATTTGCTTGTTATCCCCCGCCAAAGGCGGAGGAATATTGTTTTGGCGTTGTCCGTCCGTCCTTCGGTCTGTCCGTCCTTCCGGCACTTTTGTGTCCGGAGCCATATCTTGGAAGTGCTTTGGCGGATTTCATTGAAACTTGGTATGGGTATATATATGGATAAGAGGATGATGCACGTCAAATGGCATTGTACACCATCTGTTAACAACGGAGTAACGGCCCTTTGTATATATTCTGTGTCAATGCAGCATGTGGTGGTATAGGTCACGTCTGTGACAAAGCTCTACTTAGGCGGGGGATATCAATTTAACGAATTTGCTTGTTAGTTCATGTGAGCACAGGCTGTTCAGGTTTAATACTGTTTTCAGCTCATCAGTATCTTAGGATTGAAAATGAAGCCTGTAAAACTTGAATCTATTAAAAAAAATCTTAAATTAAATTTGATTTTGTAATGGACTACAAATAGGTCAACATGCTTTTCAGAGTGTAAAGGGTCAAACAAACCATATTTGAAATCAATGCATGAATGTTATTTACCTCTATTATAGCAAGCAAGTTAAATTGTTAAAAGAACTCTTATTATATACAAACAAATTAACATGTAAACTAACAATACAAGTTGTAATGTATGGAGGTGAATAAACGCTATAAATGCACAAAAAAAAATGAAATCAAACCAACGCATGTTTTCTAGGAACGTACATCAGAGGAGTCGAAGGAGTCGGAGAGCTTCAAGGAGCTGCTTACCGCGCGTACCCATGAGTTTATTGACGAGGTGCTGACCCCACACTTCGGGGGCATGATCATGTTTGTCAAGGACTGTGAGGGATGCATTGAGCGTGGCCAACTGGACGCCTTGAAGAACGAGGAGAGTACGTATTTTTGTATCACTTAGATCTGTGGTTTATAAATTTCCTGTATTTGTGGTGGCCGACATATTCTAGTATACTGTAAAATATTTTACATTAGTGGGCATGAAATTTCGTGGGTTATAAATGACCTTGACGAGGACACGTTAACGCGCGTCAGTCATCTTCTGATGTGTTTGTTATAAATTTGTGGATTAGTCAACCCACGAAATCAATAAAAAATAATGTTCCACAAATAATAATGATTTGACAGTACAGTACTTTACTTAGTTGCTTCTTTTATTCAAAGTTATATGAAAAAGGGATGGAAATAATCAGGGGCCCACTTGCCCATGACTGCTTAATTATTCGGTGGGTCATTAGATTTTTAGATTTAAAAAAAGTCTGTTTTCTATAAAGAAAAAATTGAAAGATCATGGGTCGACAACTCTGGTTATTATGTTTAATTGTAGTTTCTAACACTGTGTTTGGTGAAAGTGCTTAAGAATGATCTATTAATACAAATTAAACATTATAAAGTTTTATATGAAACATTGGTTTTGTTTTCTTTCTTTGAAATGTGAACTATTGAATGTGAAATGTGAAATATTGATAATATTAAGTAAATGAATACTAGTAGTAAACACATTATCATTCAAATGTGATTCCTGTATTTGTTTATTGTGAACAGTTTGGCGGAGAAAACAATGTGTGTAGTTGCTGTTTTCATAGCTACATGTATATACAAGTAAACATCATCCAAGCAATGCCAATGATGGGTTCTCTTGTCTTCTATCACCAGGGCGTGTGACCCTGATAGTGAAGGGTTTCAATGCTGACTGGAAGAGGGCCCTGGAGTACATCAATGGGGAAGTGATGAGGGCGTTCACAAACTTTAAGAATGGTACACTAATCCTTCAGGTAGGCTGTTCAATCAAGACTTCAAGTACTGTTTTAATAGAGAAGTAAGGGTTAGATTAACTTATGTATTTTCACTGAATTTCATCAAAAGCTTAGCTTCTAGAGTTGTAACAAGCCTTAAACAAGGTGTTTAAAAGTTTTGATGCTGTGACCTAGTTTTTGTACGCGCTTGACCCATACAATTTTTGGGTGACCACAATACCTCAGCATGTGCTCAGGTTAGCTAACAGTTCTAATCTCTATTAACTCTTTACTGCTCAGATACGCATTTTGACTCGTTTGTAGTTCCTTACAAAATTCAAATTTTATTGAAAACTTTTCTTACTCTATTCAAGTTTTAAAGATACTGATGAGCAGCAAACAGCATAAAACCTGAACAGCCTGCAAGTTACTTGCAGGCTGTTCTGGTTTTATGCTGGTTGCATAAAACCATTTTCACTTTGCTTCTGAGCGGGAAAATGTTTATAGAGACGTTAGGGTTAATAAAACTAGAACTTTGAACATAAGTTAATAATAAGTAAATCTGTTATTCATTGTGTTATTTAAGGAGTCAATAAGTCACAATCTAATCTGTTAAGAACACAACAATCAACACTCATATATTCACTTTAACACAATATTGTGGTTAACCAGAGGTCAGATTTTACCCGGTGACTTATTTTTGGACACATGGGACCCAGATTAGATCTCGGCCTAGATATTGTCGAGATTAACATTGTGACCAAGTTTAAAGCACAGGTGTTGGGCAAGTGGCCAAGTCACTTTAACACTATCAATATGTCATAAAACAACATTTAAAAAAAAAAAAAAATCTGATATGATATATATATATATACATATCATATCAGATTTTTTTTTTATCAAAAATGTTTTATGACATATTGATTGTGTTAAAGTGACTTGGTCATGCGCCCAACACCTGTGATTTAAAGATGAACATTCTTACCAAGTTTTATAAAGATTGAGTCCTAAAAGTGGCTTCTAAAATGGTAAAAACGTTTTTAACAGAGTTGACTTAATTAAATTACCAGTAGTTTTTGTATGCACCTGAACCACAATATATCAGCATGAGCTAAACATTCCCATCTCAATTCATCAGAAATCCTGTTTCAGGGAGCGCTGACCCAGCTGATCCAGTACTACCACCGATTCCAGAAGGTGCTCAACCAGGGGCCGTTGAGGCAGCTGCAGATCAGGAATGAGCTCATCAACATCCACCATGTGATGGTCGAGGTCAAGAAGTACAAGCCTACCTTCTGAATAGGCCGTGCAGTAAAAACTGTTAGCCAGACGTCTGAATTGTGTACACTATGGGAACTTAACATGCGAGCCAGTTTTCTGAATTGTGTACTATGGGAACTCAAAAGTGTTAGCCAATCAATCGTCTGAATTGTGTTCACTATGGGAACTTAACATGTTAGCCCAATCGTCTGAATTGTGAACACTATGGGAATTTAACATGCAAGCCAGTTTTCTGAATTGTGTACACTTTAAGAACTTAACATGCTAGCCATTCCTCTGAATTGTGTACTATGGGAACTCAACATGCGAGCCAGTCTTTTGAAATGTGTACACTATGGGAACTCAACATGCGAGCCAGTCTTTTGAAATGTGTACACTATGGGAACTCAACATACTAGCCAGTCTTTTGAAATGTGTACACTATGGGAACTCAACATACTAGCCAGTCTTTTGAAATGTGAACACTATGGGAACTCAACATGCGAGCCAGTCTTCTGAATTGTGTACTATGGTAACTCAAAAGTGTTAGCCAGTCTTTTGAAATGTGTACACTATGGGAACTCAACATACTAGCCAGTCTTCCGAATTTTGTACACTATGGGAATTTAACATGCTGGTCAGTTTTCAGAATCATTTACAGTGTTGGAACTTTATTAACTCAGAGTATTGTGCTGATCATTTTTTCTGAAATTGATGCTTAATGGAAACTAATGATTCTAGCCAATAATCTGAATTGTGTTCACAATGGGAACTTAAGTGTTAGTCAATCTTCTGAATTGTGTACACTTAAGGAACTTGATGATTAACACTAAGGGAACTGAAATTTCTGGCCAATCTTATTAATTGTTTGCACTGTTTTAACTGAAGTGCTAGAAAGTCTTAATGTGTACACTTTTTAAACTTAAGTGCTAGCAAGTCTTCTGAACTGTGTACACTGTGGGAACTCAAGTCTTCTGAACTGTGTACACTGTGGGAACTCACGTGCTAGCAAGTCTTCTGATCTGTGTACACTGTGGGAACTCAAGTGCTAGCAAGTCTTCTGAACTGTGTACACTTTGGGAACTCAAGTGCTAGCAGGTCTTGTGAACTGTTTACACTGTGGGAACTCAAGTGCTAGCAAGTCTTCTGTGGGGAACTAAAGGTTATTACCAATTTTCTTAACTGTGTCCACTATGTGACGTTCAAGAAAATGTTCTGAATTGTGTACAGGATGTTAATTGAAGGTTCAAGCCAAATTACTAAAATGTGTACACTGTGGGAACATGCCATTGTTTTGAATTGCGGTTCTGCAATTCTGAAATGAATGTGTATGTAACAAGAAAAGACTTCTCTAGTGAAACATATAATTATGTTGTGCAGTGCAATATGTTTAAAAGTTTACAATTTGAGTATGTTCTGTTATTGTTGGGTACTTAAAAGCATGCACGTTATGCAACACAAATTACAGAGATAAGTTTTTTTTAGGTTCATCATACATTGACTTTTGTACTAAAACACATAAGATATCACTCTTATCATTATCTTATCTGGAATCCAGTCGGACTAGCAGAAGATAAATCAAGCATGCCCGACAGCATTGTTCACATGCCATGGCAAGTGAAATTTAACACCTCTGCATTACAATACTGTTAAATATTCAAAATGATACAGAGTCTGGTATTTTGTACAATGAACTTTTTTTTCAAAGATAATATATATTGAAATGGGAGTTTTAACATTCCATTTATATTGCACATGGCTTCATAATGCATTGACTCAATACTTGTAGGACACTGATGTGCGTATATTCACATTTATATACTGGAAGTGCTGTTGAACATGTCATAATATTTGTCTAATAGAATTATTAATATACATGTAGATCTTCTTTTAAGATGAAGATATGGAATAAATATTCAAACTGAAAGTTTAATACTTGAAGATGAAAATATGAAATAAATATTTAAATTCAATGAAATATTGTTAAATGACAAAAGTTGATTAATATGAAGAACATCACTCATATTTCATATTCATTACAGTTATTCTTCAGATAAATAAGAATAGTAATATGTAGAAAAAGATAGGTCTGCATATGGTGAACACTTGAAATAAACTATTTAAAAATTGCATGATGAATAAAGAATTTAAAGGCCAGAAAATAAGTGTTATGGCACATGTTAACCTTTGACGTTCAAGTTTGACCTTGACCTTTGGGATAGAAAGAGCTGTTTTATGGCCCAATTAGACTTTCGACATCTAAGTCAGTGTAACCTTGACTTTTGAATTTGATGTAAGGAGAAGGGTGCTACACACAATCCGCTGTCTTTTACGGTGGTCATTTCTGCTTAATTATGTTAAATTGCATAATGACTGAAAAAGTTACATTCCAGACAAGCTGTTTATTGGCAGAATTTGACCTTGTATTCCATATCTAACCTTGACTTATCACGTAGAGAGATGAATGTTACACACAAAACGTCGTCTTATGATAGTGAATATTTATGAACAGCTATTTTGCACTTTGAAGGACAACAATACAGTCGGAACAAGCTAAGTACCGACACATGCACACACTCGACCATTGTGACTGTTATATTGAGCTTTCCGTAAGCGCTGAAAATAACCATTCAAGGGACATATCTGCAAAACATGATTTAAAAATCTACTATGTAAATTTGTGTTGAGAACAAAAAATGATAACTTAGATAATTGCTGAATAGGTACTTTATGTTGGAACTCGAGCCTTTGAAACAATATAAACTGTTGCACCATTGTCTGACCAGTATTTTACTAAGATGTGTTTCACATTCCATATGGCACTTTTATTTTATAAGTTAAATCTGTTTTTATTCATAGTCAATATAACTATTTAATGATATAGCAGCAATTGGTGTATATTTCTGCAAAAAGGCAGATCCACCAGAGAGCGTATATTTTAAAGTTGTAAAATAAGCGTCAGTGGGCTAGAATATTACTAAAACAAGAGATGTGTTTGTTAGAAACACAATGCCCCCTACTGCGCCGCTTTGATTTTTTAACCTTTGACCTTGAAGGATGACCTTGACCTTTCACCACTCAAAATGTGCAGCTCTATGAGATACACATGCATGCCAAATATCAAGTTGCTATGATCAATATTGCAAAAGTTATGACCATTTTTCGAAACCTAAACGCAAGTGTGACGGAATTTCAGAAGGACAGACAGACGGACGCACTTTGCGATCACTATATGCCACCCTACCGGGGGCATAAAAATGTAAACCTGAAGCAGTTTAATTATCAAACAAACGCTTCCTAATAATTGTAACATTTTATGGAATTCCAGAGTAGTGTTCTCTCCAGACAGAAGTTTGGTAATATAATATAATGAATCCAATGAGCTACAAAAGACAAACACACTCAAAAGGCACATTTTCCAAACACCATTCATTTCATTTAAAAGGATAAATAACAGAAACATATTTATCACTAAAAACTATTAATATATAGTGAAACATATTTTATATCAGAATTGATAAATTATCAAATTGTAATTCATCAAAATAATAACTAAACATAATACCTGTAAATAAACTACCATATACTAATTATAACACTTTCAAAACAAACATTTGTTTCATAACATTACAGTCTAAACTTGTGAGGCGGCTCATGAAAAAAATTGATGAAGATCAATTTTCGGGGCATCGCAGTAATGGCTCTTTTTTGTTGTAGAGAAAACAAATGTATTTATAACACAAAATATATTTTTGTTGAAATGTGCAATTATAAACAAAGACTTGAGTGCATAAACACAAGTCAAACCAAAATTCGCAATCTATGTGAATTGACATTTTGATTTCATCAACGTAAAGCCGCTTCCTGTTAAGAAGCCATACAACTGCACCTTTCTCATTGATACATTTTGTTTGTCTAAAGAAGCAACATAATCAATCGCGTGTTTGTTACTTCGTGGCAATCATTCAATTATATTACGTCAAATGCATAGCTCAAGCTTTTGAATCTTTTACAGAGAACGAAGGTGGAGTTTACGGTTAAGAGCAATGATCCATGAGCTCACATTGAATACGTGATTCATGCATGTTCATTCCCGATTGGCAATTGTAATAACTTGGTCCATCTCGAAAAACCGACCTTTTATATCGGCTTTAACGAGAAAGGACGTGCAAGTTTTGATCTCCTGTACCTTTCCAAATAATGTTTTTAAGATAGTTATGTCATATAATCGGAAAATAATTTCTTTTACGGTAGCAAATATCATGTTTTGCAAACAAAACTGCATGTTCAATTTTGCAAATTTTGATAGGAAAGTCTAAGACACAAAAGGAAGTTTCTATATGACCAATTATAAGCAGGTGTCCAGTCGATACAGTTAATGTAATAACTCAACGGTCAATGACAAATTAAATATTAATCCTAAACAAGAGATGTGTTTGTCAGAAACACAATGCCCCCTAATAAGCCACTTTGATTTTTTTTACCTTTGACCTTGAAGGATGACCTTGACCTTTCACCACTCAAAATGTGCGGCTCCATGAGATACACGTGCATTCCAAATATGAAGTTGCTATCTTCAATATTGCAAAAGTTATGACAAAACTTTAAGATTTCCTAAAGTTTTGGACAGACAGAATGACAGACAGACAGGCCGAAAACAATATACACCCTTTTTTAAAAAGGGAGCATAAAAAAGGATTTAATTTAACCCAAAATTTCATTGGTAGGGAAGGAAATGTCAAACAATGATATTTTATTGTTGGCCTAATATTAAGTAATTCTACAGCATATATCAGCATCAACATTTTACATAGTTGTCATGCATGCTTGTTTTGTACAATCTTTAGAGAATTAAAGCAACTAAATTTCAAATTAAAATTGAATTAATTGTTATTAACAAAAAAAAATAACTTTATGAATGAGTTGTGTTCTTACCCAATACAAATTTGTATTATTAAACGTGCCATTCCATTCCAAAACAATGACATAACAGTCGTAACCGTGTTTATATCAATATTTATATTTCCATAAGAAGAGCTATTGTAAATCCATGAGAATGATTTTATTGTTTATGTTAAGTCCAACAATGACCTGGTGAATGTTTTTGTTATAACAGACAGACAGTGGTTTGCTCACTCCATCTTTCAGTGATGCCAGTCCACATACAAGGACTTGTCCTGAAGGTGTAACATGTACACCCCATGGGCCTTGTACAGGATCCATAAAGGTGGAAATCAGGTCGCCATCTGTTGCCAGAGTGATGAGCCTGTGTTGCGAGTTGTTGGTAACATAGATCATGTCCCCAGTAGGACTCACCGCACATTTCCCCACTGCAAAACATGAACCATGCAAGATGTAATTAGATCAGGATTATAATCTATGCATTAACACTATTATTTTTTCTTACACTTTTCTTGTCAAAAATAATTAAAAAATGTTCATTACTGTTTTAAACTATCAACCGTAGAGAACGTTTTTTATTTTATTTGTATAAAATATATAAATGCATTTACCGGTATAACCGCCACCTGCATCCTCATAAAGCTTTTTCACAAGTGATCCATTCAGAGTGTAGTGGTACAATGCAGTGCGAGAGGTGATATACAACGCTCCCTGATGGTGGGCAATACAAAAAGTTTCATGTGGTAACTGGAGCTTTCTCCCATTAACTAGCTGTCCATTGCTCACAGAGATAAACTGAACATCTGTATCAACAGTTACTGCCACCTCACTTGATGTGATTCTGCAAATGTCCCATGGAGCTCCAGACACATCCCAGTGACACAGTGTTATGTTGGTCCAACAGCTTCACTTTTCTCTGACAGCAATATGTGACAATGACTTGGTCACTAGGCAGGCAGCAAATACCAGTAATGCTGTAAATCCGACTGGTTTCGTTTGATATTCTAATGCTACTCACAGCATTGCTCTTAACAGTCAAGATCTGGTCTGAACTTATCTTGCGTGTGAGAGACTGCATACTGTCTGCAACCCTCCCTAGACCAGACTGTTGAGACAGGTTTTTTTTCAATGTCAACGTTTGCCTTGAAGATCATTGCTTTTTGCCCCGTTAAAGTGTTTTCCTTCAGATATGACTCCGACTCATGTATTTTGTCCACACATTTTTTACTGGCTATGAACTTAATTCTGTCTTGCTCTTATCACAAAGGGCATTTACAGCTTCACTGAGTTGCTTCAGTTCATCCATCAGTCGGCTGCTGTTTTCAACATCTTTTCTGAGAGAGGTTCGCAACACGGTCCTCGTTTCATCCAGTTCTTTCAAGGTTGTATTTTCAAGGTCATCTAAAGCAGCATTTAATTTCTTTCGCAGGTGTCGGATTTCTTGCCGTTTTTCATTATATGATACATCCACAGCCTGTATGCATGTCTCTTGTGTTATCATAAACGCATTTAGTTCATCACGAATAGTTTGAAGATGGATTGACAAACTGTTGCAAATCCAATGACATTTTGTTGACTGACTCACAAATAAGAGTCACATTTGTGCACGGTCTGAAACAGCAGAATGATTCACAATTACGGCATTTAATATGAATTTAACATATATAAAATATAAAACTGAAACAAAAAATTAAAAGTATACAATTCATAATTTCACAAACAGGGAACGTCTAAAAAAACATTTTGACTCTAAATTAAAAATACACCTTTGATAGTGTTATGTAAGTTTTTAGTCAGTCACTTGATACAATAAGTGTGAAGACCAGTTTTAGCACAGTACCTCAAAGTTATGTCAAGTTTTTTAATGAAAACATGTGTTTACATTGATATTCATCCAACTGGCTCCAATTGCAATCCCACACAATATCAGTATGTTAGCTACATACACACAATATTTCATCAACATATTTCCACACAGTTAAGATATTTTAAAGAAAGTTTAAATATCCTTTTTGCAAAAGTGACCTTTATCCAATTGTCCCAAAATGCATGCTCTCCATGCTTTAAACAATGTTTCATCAATGTTGATCAATGTAAACTGAAATCATTAATAAGCAAACACAAACCTTAACCTAAATTGTATAAGCACAAAATGTGCATTTTTTTCTGACAAATTGCATGTCAGATTTGTTGCTTTTAGATAGTGGCCATAAATAATGGAGATTAAGAGATACATTGATATGTAACGATATATCTATAGAAGATATAGAGATAATGATTTGTTGTTCAAGTATAAACAGGGGCATCATTTGCTGTATATAACCATTGAGTTGTAAATGGTAATAAAATTGAAATCTATTCGATTGTATTGCTAGATGATTTAAATTATGATGCTACATGTATCAGGTTCTTGTTTATGTATACTTCAATGTGAAATGAAAAGTTCTGGTCAAAGTGTGAGGTTTGAAGCTCCTTAAAACCGATAAAAAAAAGCCAGTGCTTTTGAATTGACCATTCCAAGGCGGTGACAACGGTTTTGATCATATTTTGTGCGTTTGTAAAGTACGTGTGTATCTTGTCTATTCATTTTTTAGTCTCAATGTTTGGCAATTATTTTCTTGCCATAAATTACGGACTGCATTGTATAATAAAGGTTCTCTTCTGGTGGAGCAACTGAAGTTGCACTTTATCTGTATTTAAAAAAAGATTTTAAATGGACCAGCTTTGTTTGTACCGTCTGAGATTATGAGGTTTACCCCAACTTATTCCATTACAGTGCGCAACTTACCTGTGATTCAGAAAGACGCAATCAGAGCAACACAACTGACTGTGGTCCTGGCAAAACAGTTTCAGTTTCTCATTCTTGTGGACATCACATTTCAGTAGCAAATCCTGCACTGTCTCTGTCAGGGGCCATTTATGTGTTTCTTCTCTTCCATATTTGGTATGATTTGCATATAACTTATCATGTTGACAAATGCATTTTCCGCAGAAAAACATCATACATGTTGCACACAAATAATCAGCACTTTCTTCTTTATTTTTACTTTCGCAAGCGGTACACACATAATCCTTCACTAAGTCTGAACTGTTGTGAACTGAACCTACAGAAGTTGCCATTTTGCAATAGATGGTGTGAAAGGTTCTTTTAATGAGAAACTATATATTTACTATTATTATGATCCCTCCCCTGTAAATATAATTAATACTTAAGAAGAAACACGTACTTTCCAGTATGTATATTAAACTTCAACCTCGTAATAGCTGAATGATACAAGTTGTTTGCCACGATCCTTTTAAAATACACACTGACGTACAAAGTCCATAGTCAAGTTACAAAAATACCACGTATATAAGAGTTGCCTTAAAGTTTTGCTGATACCATAGGGACAAACCAATGTCTGAAAATAGGGCGTAACTCTTCATTCAGTAAGCGAGCACGCCCATGAAACTGGTAGTTTCAAATCGTCTGATTAGCTATGAAGGTTATTAATTAGTCCATGTTTTTACTGTTCAGGCCTGATTTGAAAGTCGTGCGATCGTAAGAACTGTGAATTGCCCTTAATTTAAGATAAAAGGGTTCACTCCAACTTTGCACCTGTCTCAAATCAGAAGGTGAACTCTTACATCGGGGCTGAATCTATGGCCTCTTTAAACATATCAAATACTCATATATATCTCAGGTTTTCCAGTCAATATGAAATAAGAAATAATGTTGACTTCTTCATTACATTTCAATTCAATATTTTAAAGAACACAAATTTAACTTTTTAATTAATCCAAGGTCTTGCAAACTTAGCCATTTAAAATTAAAATGCTGTATATAGATACATGTACTGGTGATACTAAGATAGGTAGATAATGCACATACAAATAGGCCCATTGCTATAAGTGAAAGGAAAATTGTTTAGTTTAAATACCGTAATTTTCACACCTTTAGATAAAAACTTGTGTAGTCATTCCCTGTTGAAATAACACAACAAGTGGCGAGTCTGAATGGGACAAACCGTTTTGACTTGTCTGAATTGTGTACACTATGGGAATTCAACATGCTAAGTATTTTATAAAACGAAACTGAATTGTTTTATCTGAAAACTGTATTATTTAAGCACTTCACAGATTGAATCTAATGAATTGTTTACCAATACACTGTTGAGGAACAAACACATTTGACGTTTGAATTGTGTGTTCAATGTGTACACTTACAAGTTAATATTGTACATTTTGCATAAAAAAGTTGTGTGGTATAATTACACCAAAACACTATAAAAGACACATATTCACAAATGGCACATATACCAAATACCATGAGTTTCATAAATAACAAGGCTTGTCACCATAGGATGACATATGCCCCATTTTCCCACATTTTTCTAAACCTAAACTCAAAGTGTTTTTCCACATTTTTCGAAACCTAAACGCAAAGTGTGACGGAATTTGAGACGGACAGACATACGGACAAACGGACAGTGCGATCACTATATGCCCACCTTCGAGGGCATAAAAAGGATAAACAACATAAACATATGTATCGCTCAATAATTACTAATGGTTAATGAAACACATTTGTATCAGATTATATAAATAATCAAATTATATAACATAATACCGGTACATGTTTTCAATATCATCATCAATACCTTAACCGGTTTAGCCGTTGGGGGAAAATAAGGGACGACGATACAGAAATCCTCCTCCAGTCAGGTCTGGTGTGTGCTGCTGAAAGTAATTCATCCATGGAAAGGGATGTCCACTCTTTTACATTGTCCATCCATTTTTTTCTCTGACGGCCTCGACGTCTATCTCCCTCTAGCATGCCCTGGAGAACAGTCTTCCACATAGAGTCATGCCTGGTGACGTGTCCAAACCAAGCCAGCTTTCGTCGTTTGGCGGTCGCCAGTAGGGGCTGTTATTTTACCGTATATAAATTATAACATTTGTTTGGTAACAAACATTTGTTTCGTTAATAACAATACCTAAGGCCAAGCTTAAACAATTGCTTGTATGCCTTTGCCTACCCAGTATTGTCGGTAATGGTAGGTAAGTAGCCAAATATGGTTTTTTTAGCACACATAAAAAAAGCATGTTAAATTTTGAAACTTTTCAAAGGATAGTCTATGACGTACTGGGCAGTTTACTTTCTCAATGACAAATTTAATAACCCAACGGTCAATAACAAATTAAAGATAAATCCTGATTTTTTGTGTACCCCAACAATAATTTCAGTACAGACAATTACATCAGTAAGGTTGGCAAAGCCAAAAACAGATATTTTTAGTCATGGTCTAAATAAAGCAAGACAAACGAACTAATCAGCATCAACATTATAGACAGTTGTCATACATCCTTGTTGTGCACAATCTCTAGACAAGTAAAAGTTGAATTAATTGTTAATAACAAAGGATAAACAGTCTGCATAAGTTTTTCTTACCCAAATATAAACGTCTATGATTTAATGTGCCATTCAAAAAAGAATATAACATGTATAACCGTGTTTCTATATTTAAACAGAGCTATTGCAATTCAATAACATTGATTTTATTGTTGTTATTTAGTCCAACAATAATCTGGTGAATGTTGGTGTTGTAGCAGACAGACACAGGGTTGTTGAATTTCAATCCATCTCTTTGTGATATCAGATTTGCCAGTTTCTTTCTTCCATCATGATCCACCTGTATGACATTATGGGAGGTAAATGCGCAGACAAGGACTTGTCCTGCAGGTGTAATATGTACACCCTGGGGATGTTGTATTTCAGGGTCTGTGAAGGTGGATATCAGAGTGCCATTTGTAGCCAGAGTGATAAGCTGGTGCTTGGTATGATTGGTGACATAAATCATGTCTCCAGCATGACTTATGGCACATTTCCAAATTGCTGAAAAAGATGGAACATGTTATACATGAGTAGATCAGGATTATAATATATGCAAAAAACATTATTTTTCCTTTCTTAGAACTTTCTTCTTAAAGATAACTGCAAACATGTTCATTACTCTTTAAAAGTTTCAATAAAAGTGATTACCTTTTATTTGTATAACAAATAAATGCATTAACCTTCAGAAGAGCCAGTTGCATCCTCATACAGCTTTTTAACAAGTGATCCATTCAGAGTGTAGTGGTACAGGGCAGTGCCAGAGGTGACATACAACGCTCCATGATGGTGGGCAATACCTACAGAAGCATGTGGTAACTGGAACTTCCTACCATTCACCAGCTGCCCATTGCTCACAGAGATAAACTGCACAGCTGTTTCAACAGTTACCGCTACCTCACTGGATGTGATTTGGCAAATGTCCAATGGAGCACCAGGGACATCACAGTGACTGGACACATTGTAATGCTGATCTAACAGCTTCACATTTTTATTATTGTAATCTGTGACAATGACCTGGCCACTAGGCAGGCAGCAAATACCATAGATGTTGCAAGTCTGTGTGTCGCTTGATATTCTCACAATATACTCTGATTTCCTCTTTGCAGTCATCACCTGGTCTGGATTCATCTTGAGTGTGAGAGACTGCATACTGTCTACAATACTCCCTAGACTTGCCTGTTGAGACAAGTACTTCTCAATTTCAAAGTTTACCTTGAATATTATTGAACTCTGCATCTTCACATGTTTCTTCTTAAGATATGACTCAGACTTATGTATTTTGTCCAGACATTTTCTGCTGGCTATGAAATCAATTTCTTTGTTGCTTTTATCACAAAGGACATTAACAGCTTCACTGAGTTGTTTCAGGTCATCCTTCAGTCTGTTGCAGTCGCCAACATCTTTCTTGAGAGCGGTATGCAATGTGGTCCTAATTTCATCCAGTTCTTTCAAGGTCGTATTTTCTAGTACATCCAAAGCAGCATTTAATTTCTTTCGCAAGTCTCCAATTTCTCGGAGTTTTTCTATATATGATACCTCCACGGACTGAATGCTGGACTCTTGTGTACTTTTTAACTTATTCAGTTTATCAAGAATAGTTTGAAGATTGATGGACAGCTGTTGCATATCAACTGACATCTTTTTGACTGAGTCACAAATTAGTGTCACATTGGCACACTGTCTGAAACGGGAAATGAATTATAATTACCACTTATACTATTTATATGAATTTTATATGAATTTTACACATATAAATTATGTAACTGAAATAAAACATTAAAAATGATAAAATCAATAATATTCAAAACAGGTCATGTCTGGAAAAACATGTTGAGTCTAATTTAAACACAGCTTTGATAGTGTAATGCAAGTTTTTAGTGAGTCACCTGATATAATAAAAGTGAAGATAAATTTAAGCTCAATACATTTAAGCTCAATACATCAAAGCTATGTTGAGTTATTTAGTGAAAACATCTTTTCTATTTGAGTAACAATGACCTTGTACTCACTAACTTCAATTACAATCCAACACGAGATTAGTATGTAAGCTTCCTACACACTAAATGACATCAACATATTTCTATCCTAACTTCATCAAGGTTGGTCGATGAAATCTAAAGTTATTAATTAGCAAACACAAACCTTAACCTAAATTGTATAAGAACAGCCCTTTGTCAGTGACCATATATAATGGCAATTAAAACATACATTGATATGTAACTAACTATCTTTCAGAGATAAAAAGATAAGGATTTGTTGCACACAAACATTAATCTGATTTTTCAAGTATAAAAGGGACATCTTGTGTTTTATATAACCATTGAGAAGTTAAATGGTTATTAAATTGAAATGAATTCTCTTTAATTGCTAGGTAATTTGAATTGTGATGTAAAGAGGTTAATTTTTATTTACACTTTAACTTTAATGAATAATTCAAGACCAAATGTGAGGTTTGAAGCACCTTAAAACCAATTTAAATAGCCAGTGCTTTTGCATTGATCATTCCAAGACGGTGTCCCCAGCTTTTATCATATTTTTGTGATTGTTATGTACGTGTCTGTCTTGTCAAGTGCATTTGTTTTGTGTCTCACTGTTTGGCAATTGGGCACTGCCCTAAATTACGGACAGCATTGTATACTAAGGTGTCTCTTCTGCTGGTGCAGCTTAAGTTTCACTTCATGTGTATTTTAAAGATTGTTAATGGGTCAGCTTTGTTCGTACTGTCTGAGATTGTGGGGGGAATTCCCAAATTATTCCGTGAATGTTTGTAACTTACCTGTGATTCAGAAAAGCGCAATCAGAGCAACACAGCTGACTGTGGTCCTGACAAAACATTTTCAGTTTCTCATTCTTGTGAACATCACAGTTCAGTAGTAAATCCTCCACTGCCTTTGTCAGAGGCCATTTATTTGTTTCTTCTCTTCCATATTTGGTATGGTTTGCATATAACTGATCATGATGATAAATGCATTTTCCACAGAAAAACTTCATACACGTTGCACAGAAATAATCAGCACTTTCCTGTATATTTTTATATTCGCAAGCGTTACAAACATAGTCCTTCACTAAATCTGAACTGTTATGAACTGAGCGTTCAGAAGTTGCCATTTTGCAATAGATAGTGCTAACTGCTCTTTGATTGATAAGTTCTGTATTCACTATTGTTATGATCACTTCCCTGTGAATAGAATGGGTGTTTATAAAGACACACACAATTTTTAGTTAGTTTAATAACCTCTGTACTAAACTTCAACCTTACAAAAGCTTGAGTATATTGGCAGTGTACACGCACATCCCTATGTAAATACACACTGTACACAATCCATAGTCAAGTTACAAAAAGTACATGTTTAAAATAAATGGCCTTACGTCTCGCTGATAACACAGGGACAAACCATTTTCTGAAAATAGGGTGTAACCTAATATTCAGCAATCGTGTTACACCGACTATCTCCGGATGGCTCCGCAAGATAGATTTATGAAATAAATCGTCTGTTGATCCAGAGTGGATATTCAGTTAACAAGCATGCCCCAATCGTGATACATCGACTATTTCCGGAATGCTCCGCAAGATTTTATGAAATAAATCGTCTGCTGATCCAGACTGAAGCATGTCTTAAAAAATTGGTAGTTATTGGTAGATAACAATTGTCTGATTTACCTTTAATTGTATTGATTAGCCCATTTGTGTAAGTTATCACTTGCATTCTTACGAACTTGTTATGTTCAGAACTGTTTTGAAAAGATTGCAAACAAAAGAACCATGAATAGAACTTAATTTATGAAAAAAAGATCAACTTCAAATTTAAACCTGTCTCAAATGAGGAAGTTACATCACACCATGGGGCCATTCTAAAACACAGTGAATACTTATCTGCATATTAGATGTTGTAGTCAATACGGAATGAAAAATAATTATGAAATCTACATTGAATTTCAGTTCCATATTTTGAAGAATATGATTTCAACTTTGTAATTAAACCTACGGTTTACAAAGTTAGCCATTATAAATTAAATGCTATATATAGGAACAAGTACTAGTGATACCTAGATTTGTGTCTAAATGTCAAACTTGTATATAAACTTGTATGCATTTGCTAAATATGCCACCATTGATATCAGAATCATCTCAAATACCAATGGTTTTCTAATCATGTATCAGCAGGTTATTTTGACAGTTTTCGGCTAATTTTGACATTTTCGTTGATGTCCATGTTTCAAAAACTCAGTTTTGTTAACAATTGTGCATTTTGCATTAACAAAACATACGGTTTGATTCTGTATATAGTGACTTAATGTTTTCATGATACTCCCTGCCTTTATTATAAAAACCCAAAGGGCATAGATCGACATCCGAATGACCGACGTTTCCTTCAATAAGTGTTATTGTTTTTCTGTAATAACTGTAACAATGATATAGTGGCATAAGGTACCGCTTACTTTATATACAAAAGAGTTACATGCACGCTTCATTCGTGAATGGATATTGTATAATGTTTGTTGCCGTTTTTTTTACATGTTATGAACAGATGCGTCCCTTTGCATTTACACATGTGTTATAAAATACACAAGCTGCAATTCGTGCAACAATATATGTGTTAGATCGTTTGCTGGTTACGCCTGGATACTTATACTTACTTATAAATAGACACGTCTGAATTGGATTGTAACAAGCATCATTCCATGTAGGTATTTTCTGTGTAGAATGTCTGGTTTTCCCAATTGTTCATTTAAAATAAAAGGCAGAGGGGATGTTGTTTTTTTGTATTTTACAATTTTCTACAGGAAAATGTACTCGCCCTGTTGGACTTGCATTAGATGAATCAAGCTCCCCAGACAGCATTGTTTACTTGCATTTGCGAGTGAAATTTTACACATCTGCATTGCTATACTGTTAAATATTCAAATTGATAAGCGTCTGGTAAAGTGATTCCATTTATATTGCACATGCTTCATAAGGCATTGACTGAATATGTGTAGGACACTGATGTGCTTATATTTACATGTTATTACTGGGAGTGCTGCTGAAAATGTCATCATATTTGTCTAATAGAATTATGAATATACATGTAGATCTTTTTTTAAGATGAAGATATGAAATAAATAGTCAAACAGAAAGATAAATACTTGAAGATGAAAATATTTAATTGATATTTAAAATCAATGAAATATTGTTCAATGACACAAGTTGATTAATATGAAGAACATCACTCATATTTCAGATTCATTACATTTATTCTTCATATAAATAAGGATAGTAATTTGTAGAAAAAGATGTCTGCATATGGTGAACACTTGAAATAAACTATTTAAAAATTGCATGATGAATAAAGAATTTGTAAAGTCCAGAAAATAAGTTGTATGGCAAATGCTTACCTTTGATGTGGACGTGTGACCTTGACCATTGATATATATATATAGAGAGAGGGATGTGACACAGTACACTATTGTTTTTTCATGGTAGGCATTTGTAGTGAGTTATAGTAAAATTGCATGATGAATGACAAAGTTACAGTCCGGACAAGCTGTTGTATGGCCCAATTAGACTTTCGACATCTACAATGTAAGTGTAACCTTGGTCATTTTTGGTAAATTATTTTTAAATTGCATTCTGGCAGAAAAAGTTACCTTCCAGACAATGTGTTTAATGGCAGAATTTGACCTTGTATTCCATATGTAACCTTGACCTTCGACGTAGGGAGATGGGTGTTACATTCAACACATCGTCTTATGATTGTGAACATTTGTGGCAAGCTTTTTTGGAATTGCACCTCGAATGCCAACATTACAGTCAGGACAATCTAAGTACTGACACATACACACAATCGACCATTGTGATACCTATATCGAGCTTTCCGCAAGCCCTGACAATAAACATTCAAGGGACATTCAGGCAAAAATGATTTTAGAATCTACCAAGTAAATTTGTGTTGAGAACAAATGATGATACATAAGATTATTGCTGAATAGGTACTTAACGTTGGAACACAAGCCTTTGAAACAATAAAAACTGTTGCACCATTGTCTGACCAGTAATTTACCCAGATGTGTTTTCACACTTCATATGGCGCTTTTATTTTAAGAGTTCAATCTGTTCTAATTTATAGTCCTTATATATATTTCAAGATAATGGCAATTAGCAGTAATTATTGTATATTTCTGCAAAAAGTCAGAACCATCAGAGGACGTATATAGTAAAAGTTGTAAAATAATTGTCATTGGGCTAGATTTTGACCATATCAGAAATGTAAGCTGAAGGAGTTTAATTGAAAAAGAAACGCTTCCTTATAATTGTAACATTTGATTGATTTCCAGAGTATTGTTCTCTCCAAACAAACGGTATGTAGTATAACGACTACAATACACGTCCAAAGGCACACATATAAAAATGGCACAAATACCAAATAAATTAAGTTTGATTAAAAAAAACATAAATAAAAGAAACATGTTTTTCTCAAAAATTACTTAAGGATAATTAGGTACATTTTTTACAGATAATATTAAAAATCAAATATTAATACATCAAAATAATTACTAAACATTATACAAGTACACGTATAACCGTATATTAATGATAATATTTGTTTCGTAACAGACATTTATTTCGTAAAAAAAACCTAAGGCCAAGCGTAAACAACTGTTTGTTTGCCATAACCTACCCAGAGTTGTTGGAAATTGGTAGGTACATGTAGGTAGGCAAATCTTCGTTTGCAAACATAACTGCATGTTCAAGTGTGCAAATTTTATGAGCAATGTCTATGACACACTGGGCAGATTAATTTCTATATGACAAAATATAAGCAGGTGTCTAGTCAATACATTTAATTTAATAACCAAAAGATCAATCACAAATTATAGATTAATATAGAAAAAAAAACGATTAAATTTTACCGCCACATTTCTTTTTATTAAGGACAGTTTCATCGGTAAGATAGGTAAAAGTACCTATGTAATATAAAGCAAGACAAAAGAACTTATCATAATCAATAATATAGATAGTTATAGTACATCCTTGTTAATGTTAAATTTATTATAAATAGCAAAAGATATATTTCTATTAATAAATGTGCCATTCAAAACAAGGGAATAACATTTATAAAAGTGTTTATATAAAGAAACACTAGAATAGCTATTGCAATTCAATTACATTGATTTTTTGCTGCTTAGTCCCACAATGATCTGGTTAGTGTTGGTGTTGTAGCAGACAGAAAGTGGAAGGATCACTCATCGTTCTTTGATACCAGAGTTGCCAGTTTCTTTCTTCCCTCATGATCCACCTGTATTACAGTATTGGAGCCGTATCCACAGACAAGGACTTGTTCTGAAGGTGTTACATGTACACTCCATGGGTATTGTAGATCAGGGTCCTCACAGATGGATATCAGGGTGCCATCTGTAGCCAGAGTGATTAGCGTGTCCTGTTCGTGGTTGGTGACATAGATCCTGTCTCCAGTCGGACTCACTGCACACTGCAAAACATGGAACATGTAATATATAAGTAGATCATACTACATGCATAGATACTATTCCTTTCGTACTTTTTTCTTCAAAAAAATAATTTATACAAGAGTTCCACGGTCGGAGACATATGCCCCCCTCCACAAACAGGGCCTTGACAAAGGATTTCTTACAACAAAACTGACCTTTGCTGATATATCAAACGGAAACCAATTTTGCACTTAGTATCACAGTGACCTTGACCTTTAAACTTGTGACCCCTATTTCAATATGGACCATCTACTGTCCGAAACCAATGCACATGTAAAGTATCAAGCCAATCGGTCACATCGTTGACAAGTTATTGATCGAAAGCGATTTTCGCACTTATTGAGACAGTGACCCTGATCTTAACATAGTGACACCAATTTCAATAGGGTTCATCTTCTGTCCAAGGCCAATACACATGTGAAGTATCAAGCTAATCATTCAATTCGTTGACGAATTATTGATCGTAAACTACTTTCACACTTGGTGTGACATTGACCTTGACCTTAGATCAAGTTCCCAAATGTCAATAGGGGTCACCTACTGTCCAAGGCCAATGCACATGTGAAGAATCAAGCCAATCGGTCAACCCGCTCGAAATCTATTGATTGGAAACGAACTGGTCTACCGACAGACCGACAGACATCCAGCAAAGCAATATACACCCTCTTCTTCGAAGGGGGCTTAAAAATGTTCATTATTGTTAAAAGTATCAATAATAGAGATTATCTTTCATTTGTTTATAAAAACACCATTTACCTGTAGAAAAAAGACCCTTACATCCTCGTACAGCTTTTTCAAAAGTGATTATTCAGAGTGTAGTGGTACAAGGCAGTTCCAGAGGTGACATACAACACTCCCTTTTGTATTATTGTAATCTGAGACAATGATTTGGCCACTAGGCTGGCAGCAAACACCTCTGATGCCGCAATCCTGATATGTGTCATTTGATATTCCAACCATAAACTCAGATTTGCTCTTTACAGACATCACCTGGTCTGGATTCATCTTGAGTGAGAGAGACTGCATTCTGTCTTCAATCCTCCCTAGACTTGCCTGTTGAGACAGGTACTTCTCGATGTCACTGTTTGCCTTGAATATTATGGAAATCTGCACCTTCACAGACTTCTTTTTCAGATCTGACTCAGAGTCTTCCATTTTGTCCAGACATTTTCTGCGGGCTATGAACTCAATTTCTGTGTTGCCCTTTTCACAAAGGAAATTTACAGCCTCACTGAGTTGTTTCAGTTCATCCTTCAATCTGCTGCAGTTGTCAACATCTTTCTTGAGAGCGCTTTGCGCAGCATATAATATCTTTCGAAGTCTCTGATTACTTTAAGTCTTTCACTGTATGATACATCCACAGTCTGAATGCTGGACTCTTGTGTACTCTTAAACTTAATTAGATCATCAAAAATAGTTTGAAGATTGATGGACAACTGTTGCATAATGACATCTTTTTGACTGAGTCACAAATTAGAGTAACATTGGCGCACTGTCTGAAATAATAAAAAAACAGCTTTCATAGAGTAATGTACGTTTTTAGTCAGTCACCACATGTTATAAGTGTGAAGAAGAATTTAAGCACAATACTTCTAAAATATGTGAAGTTATTCAGTGAAAATATTTTTATATTTTTTTTTAAACAGTGGCCTTGACCCGACTAGCTCCAAATGCAACCCTATGAGATCAGTATGTGAGTTATCTACACACACAATTAAATCAAAATATTTCCATCCTTACTTAGCTATTTGAAAGAAACTTTTAATCTTTTTTCAGTGACAGTGATCTTGACCCAACTGGCCCCAGATGGATGTTCTCCATGCAGGCTTGCTACATACAATGTTTCATCATGGTTAGTCTATGCAAACTTAAGTTAATAATTAGCAAACACAAACCTTTAACTATTTTTTTTAAATACCAAAGTGGCATTTTCCTGCCAAATTGCAGGTCAGAGTTTTGGCGTACATACACTAATATAAATATATTTAATAACATATCTTTAGTAGATATAGATAATGATTTGTTGCACACAAACGTTAACAAGAATTTGTGTTTAAGTAGACAAAAGGGGAGTCTTGAGCTGTATATAAAAAATGAGTAGTTAAATGGTTATTCAATTGGAATGTATTCTCTTTTATTGCTAGATAATTTGAATTGTGATGCTTTTGAGGTTCATTTTTATGTACACAGCAATGTTTAATACATAATGCTGGTCCCAGCGTGTGTTTGAAGCTCCTTAAAACAATTTTAACAGCCAGTGCTTTCGAATTGAAGGTTCCAAGGTGGTGACTCCAGCAGTTTTGATCATGTTTGTGTGTTTGTTATGTACGTATGTTTGTTGTCCAGTGCGTTTGTTTTGTGTCTTACTGTTTGGAAATAATTGGTTCATGTCCATAAGTTACAGACATCAAAGTATATAAGGTTTCTCTTCTGCTGGTGTAGCTCAAGTTTCACTTTACATGTATTCGTAAGTTGACAAAGATTGTAAATATGCCAGCGTTGTTTGTACAGTCTGAGATAAATAGGTTTTTTCCCATCTATTCTATGTCTTTTTGCAACTTACCTGTGATTCAGAAAAGCACAATCAGTGCAACACAGCTGACTGTGGTCCTGGCAGAACATTTCCAGTTTCTCATTCTTGTGGACATCACATTTCAGTAGTTTATATAATTGATCATGTTGATAAATGCATTTTCTACAGAAAAACTTCATACACGTTGAACAAAAATAATAAGCACTTTCTACAATATTTGTACTTTCGCAAGCGCCACAAACATAGTCCATCACTTAATCTGAACTGTTATTAACTGGACCTTCATACGTTGCCATTTTGTAATAGATACTGTGAACTGCTATTTGATTGATTAGCTATGTATTCACTATTTTTATTATCCCTTCTCCGTGAATAAAATAGTATTTATGAAAACACTCTTCCATTTTAATAAGTTTCTCAAACCCTCTACTCAACCTTGCAATACTCCAAAAGCTCAATATTACAAGTTGTTTTAGTCCATTATCTTATGTGAATACACACTAAAGTGCACAGGCCATTATCAATTTACCAAAAAAAAAACGTATATATAATAGTCGGCTTAACGTTTCTCTGATAACAATGGTGCAAACCATTTTCTGAAAATAGGGTGGAACACTATATTCAGTTAACAAGCCCGCTTCCGAAATTGGCAGTTACAAATCGTCTGATTTACCTAATAGTTTATTAAACACAGTACTAAACTTCAACCTTGCAATAGCTTAATTATATTTGCTGTTTACACACACACAGCCTTATTTAAATACACACTGCACAAATCCATAGTCAAATTACAAACAGATCATGTATATAATAAATGGCATAAAGTCTCACTGATAACAAAGGGACAAACCATTTTCTTTAAATAGGGTGTAACACTATATTAAATAAACAAACGCACCTTTGAAATAGGTAGTTACAAATGGCCTGATATTACTTAGGATTTATCGGTTAATCCATGCTTTTACAGTTCTCATTTGCATTCTTACCACTGTTCTGTTCAGAGCTGACTTAACACACTTGCAAATATAAGAACCCTGTATTGCACTTCATTATGGATAAAATAGTCCAATAGTTAAACCTGTTTCAAATCAAGAAATAAACCCACACCATGGGTTTTTATCTAGGCCCTCATAAAACACATTGAATACTTATCTGCATATTAGATGTTTTAGTCAATAGGGAATGTGAAATAATTATGAAGTCTACATCGAATTTCAGTGCAATATTTTGAAGAACATGATTTCAACTTTGTAATTAAACCTACGGTTTGCAAACTTAACCATTATAAATTAAAAAAAAAATATATAGATAGTAGCTAGTACTGGTGATACTAAGATAAGTGGATAATGCAAATACAAATGGGCACAATGGTAGAAGTCGATGACAATGAAACAGTGTTTACTTTAAATGCAGCAATGTAAGATAATTTTGTTATCTTAAGATCAAAAACTAATTCCCTATTAAAATAACCCAAACAGTGGTAAGTCTAAATGAAAAACGATTATGACTTGATTATTTTTGCTAAATACTAACGGCTTTTAAAACATGTGTCAAATATTATTTTTACAGTTGTTGGCTAAATTCTACTCAATATGCATTATTCCTTAACAAAACATCACATTTTATGCTGTAAAAAATAGTGTATTTGTGTTTCCATTATACTTCCGGCCTTTATTCTAAAGTCTTACAAGGGCATTGTATTAAAATATTTACAAAGATATTTCTTGAATATAAGTTAATGCTTAATGTTAAGCGTTACGTTCTTATCTGAAATAATTGACTGTTACAAAACTCATAATAACACAATGGCATAATGTACCAGTTAGTGTATATATTAAGATTGATGCACGCACATTTCACACGTGGATGAATATTGTGCAATGGTTTTTGGTGTGATTTTTATGCACATTTTATCACCTCAAAAGCACAAGCTACCCATTGTGTAAATTCCACTCAGTTACTTTTTCCGTTACTGCATATCCTTGGAAATATGTTTGTTCGTTGAGATAGTAATCGCTCTGAAAGAAACTTGCGTCGCTGTGCGAGTTAGATGATAACAAGTCTTTCCCTCTGTGCCTTAAAAACCTCGTTAAGACGTTTTCCTTCTTGTTTGCGTTTCGTTTATGGTTAGCGGAACCTGTATTTCATCATTCTCTTTTCCATGTAACTGCAGTTTTTCATGTCTTTCCCTTTGTATAAGAATACTTCTTAGCAATCTTCACCACTTTGTTAGTATTGTTAAAGCAGCTGCAGAATAGTACTTAGGACGGAACTCGTGCAACCCCGTCTCTTTGATAGTCGTTCCGAGCGCTATTTGTGGTGCTCTTAGAAAAGCCAACGAATCACAAACGATAGACATATTCCCTATCCATTTGATTTGTTTTACTTATTATGCATTTTGTTGCTGAGGTTGGTGTATGTCTTTTTACGCTCATATGGTTATTCACGTTATCAATGACAATAAAAACAGGAAAGTGAAAGTGTGTGCAACAAACAGGACTTCTCTAGTGAAACATAGAAGTATGTTGTGCAGTGCAATATGTTTAAATATTTACAATTGAAGTACTGTTATTTCTAGGTTCTTAAAAGCATGCTAGCATTGCAAACACAATTAGATCGAGAGATATGTTTTTGAGATTCATCATACCTTGACTCGTGTATTTCAACACATGAGTCATCAATATCTTATATTGGATCTAAATTCAAGCAAGCTGTTCATGTGCTATCTGTTTTTGATCTCTCAAAATAGAGCTAAGTAAGATATAAAACTATATAAAATGATTTCTTTTAACGAAAATTATGCTCCATTATAATTATTTCCCTGCAATTGTTTAACATCCATAACAAATATTTAAGAAAATATAAGTATTTTCTCGCCACTTAATTGTTTTTCAACAAAGCAAAACAACCATTATATGATACAATAAGAATTGATATTTGTTTTAAATTGAAAAATAACAAGGGATAAAAATTCCCAACAATCCATTTTGACCTGTACGACTAGTAATTGAAACTCCTAACTCGCTCTTGGAAATCTGTACTTGCCCTTACAAGACAAGACACATTACACAAACCGTCTAATGGTTAGAAAATAAAAACTTTATGTTTATTTGTTTTCTTACAAGTACATCAATTCATAATGTTTTTCATATTAATTTTAATGTAATATTGTATAGAACAAGATACATAATGGCAGAACAAGAAGTGGAGACGATGTCTGTGACGAAATAAACTTTTCGCATTATTCTTGTCACTTTACGATGTACAGGAAGTGCCAGATGCGTGTCAGACTTCAAAAAAAAATCTTGTCCCTTTGCATTCAACGGGAAATAAGTTATAAATACACAAGCAGAGATCAATAAAAAAAATACGTGTTAGATCGCTGGTGTTGGTAACTCTGGATATTTTTAAATACACACTCCTGGTTTGGCTTCTAACGAGGATCATTATATTTCGTAATTTTCCGTGTATAATTTCTTGTTTTCCCAAATTTGTATTTAAATACTGAGGACAAGGTGATGCTGAAATGATATTTTTCTTTTATTAAACAAATCTTACGCATGGAAAATGAACTTGCCCGGTCCGAGTTACATCAGACAAATCAAGCTCGCCCGACAGAATTGTTCACTTGACAAGGCGTGTGGAATTTTACACATCTGCATTACAATACTGTTTAATATTCAAAATGATCAGCGTCTACTATTTTGTGCTATAATTTTTTGTCAGAGATTATATATATTAAAATGTGTGTTTGATAAAATTCCACTTATATTGCACATGCTTCATGATGCATTGAAAGAATTGCCTGCAAATTTGTTGGACATGGATGTTTTTGTATTCACATGCATACACAGCGACTAATGTTTTGCATGCATTATATTTGTCTAGTAGTATTATGAATATACATGTAGATCCTCTTTAAGTTGAACATAAAATGAAATAGATTCAAAATGTTGCACCAGTAATTCACAAAGATGCGTTTTCACACTTCAAATGTCGCTTCAATGTTATGAGTTAAATCTGTTTTGATTCATAGTCATAGGAAATAACTCTCAACTAACCGGAACCATCTTTGAACTCAGCTGAGATATCATTAGAACAAATGTTCTGGCTTGACCAAGTTTCATGAACATAGGACTTTAAATAAGACTTCTAGAGTGTCAACAAGGTTTCAATATAGCCCTATAAGGGTAATTGCCCTACCCCCTGGCAGCAATGTTTTTCAACAGCCTGGAACTGAAGGACTCAGCTGAGATTTCATGCGAACAAATCTTTAGACCAAGTTTCATGAAGATTGGACAATAAATGTGGCCTCTAAAGGGTTAAGACGGTAAATGTTGACAATGCACAACGCATGATGAACAACGGACAAAAGGCGATCACAAAAGCTCAAAATAAGCAAGTTGTTTTTCAGTCGCAACCCAGCAAACATTTTAAATCGGTCCGATATTGGCCCGATATATATTTCAATATCGGCCCGACATCGGTATCTACATCGGCCCGAGATCGAAAGTGCAACACGGCTCGATGTCGGCCCGACATCGGTATGTATATCGGCCCGACATCGGTATGTATATCGGCCTGAGATCGGTAGTATATCGGCCCGATATCGGCGATACTTTCTTGACCCAGCATGGTGCCGACATACTTTAACCATTCCTCAGTCCCTGTCTAGCCTCAATTGTTGTTGTTGGTAGTGTTAAGGGCCTACCATTAAAACAGTTCTTAAATAAATGAAAGAACATTTTCTTCAAACAACATNCAACTGGAGTTTCACTTCTTTATATTAATTCACAGTTTAAACACACGAGTTATAATAAATTGTGACGCATCATCACGTAACGTCTTTCTTGTCCGCCCTTGCTTTTCTGCCACCGTCACGATCTGAGGCTGTTTGAAACCATTCTCTGTACTCAATTTCAACTTCTACAGCTGTTCATTTCAAGGAACGCATGACAGCTTCTGAAAATTGTTATGCAAGTAGGCTCATATTATTAGGATATTCATTCTATGTTCAAACAGGGTTGCAAGAATTAAAGATACTGGGCAGTTTAACTTTACAATTTTTACATTACAATGAAGACTATTTCTGAAAAAAGGAAAAAAGCCGGATGTAATTTTGTATACATAAAGATTTTGAACTGTGACCAGTCTTTTTACACATACTATGACAACTTACTCTGCACAGCAACAGCCAATCGAAGTTTTCCAAATGCTGCCTTTCGTTTCTTTCCATGCCAGTTTTGCTGCTTGACGACCTCATTTGACATGCAATGAAAATAAACAAACAGTCGCGAAAACATGTGGCATTTAATGACAGTGGAGTTTATAACAAAGTTCTTGTTCAATTGTGTAAAAACGATCGAAATTCGCGATCTGTCATAACTGACAGTTGGACGTCGAGAATTACACACTGCGATTTTGGGTCGTATTTGTGAAACTTTAAGCTGTTTTGGACATACTTGACGGATTTTCATCAAATAAACGGTGTTTATTCATAGATTGATGCTTCCTGCTGGCAACCACAACGACATTTGTGTGCATTATTTGATCTTTCATGTTGTTGCATAGCGTAATTAAATACACCGGTGAAACATCGTTGGATACCTTTTCGTTTATTATATATATAAGGACCAATTTTTTTTTTCAAGTACCTGTGCTTTGTCCCGCCTATTTTTATGATCATACAGGTACTGAATATATTTTAAATGTTAAATATTTCAAACGCATATTTAATGAAATAATAATATGAAAAATATATTTATTAAATGAAAGGTATTTTATAATATTATGTTATATACATTTAGATGGTGTACATACTTTATTTTGGGTACTTCCAACATTAACTGGTCCCCCGTTGAATTTAACCGTTAACTATGATATCGGGCCTATGTTGGGCCGATATCATACTTTAAACTGTCGAGTTATAAGTATTTGTATAAAAACGGGCCGACATCGGGCCGACATTGTCCTATAAATATCAATTTAATAATATGCTACATATTCAAACGTTATTAAACCAGATGGATTCACTAAAATAGAACATTGCAAAAAGGGTCTTATCTCTCAACAAAATAATTTTTGATTTACAAAAATGTCGGTCCGATGTCGGCCCAACATCGGTAAACCTCTGCCGATATGCCATCATCTAGCCAATATCGGGCCGATGTGGGCATGTTTGTTGGGAATCTTCCAATTAATATGTTACAGCATTTGCAAAGCTCTGACTTTCGAATCTTTTAATGATAACGAAGGTGGAGTTAACAGTTAAGAGCATTGCCAGATGAGCTCACACTAAATGCGTGATTCAGACAAGGTCAGTCCCACTTTGGCAATCTTAAATACTTGGCCTATCTCAGAAAAGACAGATAAGAGTATCTCTTCTTTTCAGAAAAAGGACAAGTAATTTTTATTTACCAATTTCCTGCACATTTCCAAAAATATTGTTTGTGTTTATGTACTGCCTAAACAAATTTCCCCAACGTTTCATTGGTAAGGTAGTCAATGGCGAACAAATATATTTATATTGTAGCCTATTATTTAGCAAGACTAAAAAAACTAATCAGCATCAACATTATAGATAGTTATCGCACATGCTTGTTCTGTACAAACCTCAGTGAATTAAAGAAACTCGTTTTCCAAATAAAGTTAAATTAATTGTAATTAACAAAATATAAACTGTACGGATAATTTTTTTCTAGATATTACATTCTATGATTAAACATGCCATTAAAAAACACAAAAACGCAACATTTATAACTGTGTTTATATCAATGTTTTTGTTTTCCACTGGAATATCTATTGCAATTCCATAACATACATATTATTGTTACTAAATAGCCCCACAATAATCTGGTGAATGTTGGTGTTGTAGCAGACTGAAACTGGGAAGCTCACTCTATTTGTCTGTGAAATCAGAGTCGCCAGTTTCTTTCTTCTCTCATGATCCACCTGTATCACAGAATGGGAGTTGTATCCACATACAAGGACTTGTCCTGCATGTGTAAAAACATGTACACCCCATGCAAAGTCTAGTTCAGGATCCGTGAAGGTGGATATCAGTGTGCCATCAGTATCCAGAGTTATGATCTTGCTCTGGTGTAAGTTGGTGACATAGATCCTGTCCCCAGTAGGACTCACTGCATATTTCCACACTTCAAAACATTGAACATGTTATGTATAAGTAGATCACAACTATATAACATGCATTAACAATATTGTTTCTTTCTTACACATAATATAAAAACATGTGCATTACTCTTAAGAGTATGAACAAATGATATTATTTGAATAAAAAACAAATTTACCTGTAGAAGAACCCTGCATCATACACCTTTTACACAAGTGATCCATTCAGAGTGTAGTGGTTTAAGGCAGAGCCAGAGGTGACATACAATGCTCCCTGATAATAGGCAATACCAAGAGCCTCAAGCGGTAACTGAAACTTCTTCCCATTTACCAGCTGCCCATTGCTCACAGAGATAAACTGAACAGTTACAGCCACCTCACTGGATGTGATTTGGCAAATGCCATGTGGATAACCAGACAGATCACAGTGACTGGAAAGTTTGTAATGCTGGTCCAACAGCTTCACTCTTTTATTAGTGTAATCTGTTACAATGACCTGGTCACTAGGCAGGCAGCAAATCCCAAGTCTGGTGCAAGTCTTACTAATGTCACTTGGAATTCTCACAATATTCTCAGATTTGCTCTTAACAGTCAAGATCTGGTCTGAACTTTTCTTGAGTGTGAGTGACTGCATACTGTCCTCAATCAACCCCAGACTTGCCTGTTGAGACAGGTACTGCTCAATGTCAATGTTTGCCTTTAATATTATTGAACTCCGCACCTTCACATGTCTCCTCTTCAGATATGATTCAGACTCTTGCATTGTGTCCAGATATATTCTGCTGGCTATGAACACAGTTTCTTTGTTGCTCTTATCAAAATGGACACTTACAGCCTCACTGAGTAGTTTCAGTTCATCCTTCAATCTGCTGCAGTTGTCAACATCTTTCTTGAGAGTGGTTTGCAACGTGGTCCTATATTCGTCCAGTTCTGTCAATGTAATATTTTCAAGTGTATCAAAAGCAGCATTTATTTTCCTTCTAAAGTGTCCAGTATCTCTAATATTGTCACTGTATGATACCTCCACCGACTGAATGCTGGACTCTTGCGTACTCTTAAACTTATTAAGTTCATCAAGGATTTTTTGAAGATTGATGGACAACTGTTTCATATCATGGCATCTTTGGGACTGAGTCACAAATAAGAGTCACTTTGGCGTACTGTCTGAAACAGCAACATTAACACATGTAATATTTATATAATTTTTACACATACAAAATATATAGCTGAATAAATCATGTTAAAGTAAAAAATTCATTACATTCAAAACAAGGCATGCCTGGAAAACCATTTCCAGTCTAAATTTACAAATATAAACATGTCTCTTTTCGTATGCAGGAGAGTAATTAAATAAGTGAAACCCAGCAACGATCACAAATAACATGGCGAACAGCTCCCGCTAAGAAATTTGTACCCTGGTAAAGTCGAGATATAGAGCGAATTTTACTACGAAATAAACGCTAATCACTTTCTTTCTGATATGGCTGGAAAAACAGAGCGGCATTTTAGAATTAAATAAACGTAATAAAGGGTATAAAACGGCGAAAAATACCTGTTTCGGCATTGACGGCGCCATCTTGATTTCCTTTAGATCATCACGTGATTACCTCCTCTTTAACGTGCTTTTTCAAATTCATAGTTACTGTAGAGTATATGTGCCAAATTTGGTGCTTGCATAGCAAATTGAACGATTTCTTGATATATAGACTTAATCTGCTGAGCTAATATTCTATGTTTAATACTGGTATCTTAAAAAATCGGGTTTCACATTAAAAAACGTAATCCACTTAAATGTTTAGATGTAAAGCTGAAAACCATATTTGCATATAATGAGAAGTTAACATTATGCGCCAAAAACGTGACACAATTCAAAACCAATGATAAAATTGTCAAGGAGCTGAACACACTATTTTTAGAACGGATAGTTGTATTTGAAGAACATAAAATCAAACAATACAATGAACGGTAAATTTTTGTTGAAGTGAGGTTTATTAAAAACAAAAGCAACCAATGAAAAGTTTATGTTATGAATGAAAAACAGATAAGCGCCTATGCCCTCGCAGGTAACAAAAACAACAACAGGCAATACGTTAAATGAAGCGCGCTTCATTGAGTTCATTTAATGTTAATGAACAGTGAATAGACAGTTCGTAAAATATTATGCTAATTGATCAATCAAACCTGCAGTTAAAAGGTTAACAACTTTATACAAACCAAACAATGTGTATTTACAAATAAACACAATATATGGTAAGAACATGAAAGTTCTAACGAGGGGTGAGGAAATCTATTAAACAGTATTATTGAGGATCGTTTTTCTTAAAACTAAAGCTTCTTTGATATATTTACANGGACTAAAGAGCTCCATGAAAAAAACAAGAGTGAAATAAAAGAAAGAAAAAAAGAATAAAAAAAAAAGTTAACCGCACCTGGGATCGAACCACTCAGTACCTATTATGAACCTACTCGGTCATAAATGTGTGATGATTCTGATAACAAAACTATTGGGTTGTGATAATAGCATCGGTGTTGCCATAAATATATCCTTGGTTAAATAAACTGCCGCAACACCCCTTAAATTTGCAATGAATGCAACTTCCGCTTCAGCCACAATTGATTTGTAACTTATATGAGGTAAAACGAGTTTGAGACTTCTTAAATAATTCTTAACCCTCATATTAAAAAAGAATATAAATAGAAACACAACAATTGCATAATACATGGGGACTTTCTGACCGTTCAGATTTTTAAACAAATGTTTTACGCAAATGAACATATAAGGAACACTGATTGTTTATGCGTTAACTTTATTTTACGAAATATTTAAAGAAATTTCCGTTGATTTTGAACGTTTTAGCGGCTTTCAGCTAGCCGATATGTACGCAATAACTAATTCGCAAATAGCCATTAAATTAGTGTTTCATGACAGCATATGCTGTTTGATGACAGTTTGTGCATGTTTGCAAATGCACATTATATGTTTAACGACATCAAATACACATTATATGTTTAACGACATCAAATACACATTATATGTTTAACGACATCAAATACACATTCTTCCGCCCCTTATTGGTTGGTTGGATTTTGTCGTTGCATTCATAGCTATAATATAATATCTTATGGACTTGGTAGCGTTGTTTTAATGACTTAATTATTAACAAGAACAAGAAGTTAGCAACAAGTAGTGTCTATTTCTGAAAATAGTCAGATCCACGAGAGGGCGTATATTAATGCAGTGGTAAAGTAAACATCATTGGGCTATATTTTGATCACACTCAAAATGTAAGCCTGGAGAAGTTGAAAAAAAAAAACACTTCTAACTGATTGTAACATTTTATTGAATTCCAGATTATTGTTCTTTCAAAACAAAAATTATGTAGCTTAACTACTCCAATATGCTACCAAAGGCACACAAAAGAAAATGGCACAAATACTAAATAAAATTAGCATCATAAAAAAGATAGAAAACAAATCATGTTTCTTTAAAAAAAAATACAAATGGATAATTAAATACGTTTTTATCAGATTATATAAATAATCACACATTAATACATCAGCGTAATAAGTAAACATTATACAATACAATAATTACTGTATATTCATGAGAATATTTGTTTCGTAACAAACTTTTTTTGGAAAACCCAAATAAGGCCAAGCTTAAACAACTGTTTGTTTGCCATAGCCTTCTCAGAGTTCCTGGAAATTGGAAGGTAGGTATGCAAATCTTTTGTTTTTGCAAACATAACTGCTTGTTCAATTTTTTGCTTATTTTGGAAGGATAGTCTATGACATACTGGGCAGTTAAATTCTAAAAAAATATGAACATTAAGACTAAGTTTAATGGCGATTGAGTCATATTTCAGGCCTATAGAATGATAACAATATAATCTTATATTTGATCTTGTGTCCTATTTTTGGACAAATATGATTCAGATTCAAACTAGACCTTGTTATTGCCAAGATAAACATGTGGACCTAGTTTTATCGATATTGGATTAAACATGTGGCCTCTTGCGTGTTAATAACATAGGTTGAAGATGCAGAATATAGTGCGACTACAACAGCCCACCAAGAGTACTTCATGCTCTCATGAGCTAACAATAACCAAAGGGCAATAACTCCAAAAATATCTAGAGTTAAGGTTCTTGTACTGGACTCCCTCTCTATGTTCTCAATTAAGGTACACAGTTTAAGGTAAATACCTTAACTACTTAAAATATTTACAGATGTATGCTGTATACAAGACAATTTAGCTCATTAGGTACTCAAGTGAGATAACAAGACTTTAAAACAATAGAAACTGTTGTACCATTGTATGATCAGTTATTTACAATGATTTGTTTTCACAGTCCATATGGCACTTTTACTTCATACTCCTTACAACTTTTGCAGAATAATGGCAGTTAAAAAACAAGAAGTGTCAATTTCTGCAAAACGTCAGATCAACCAGAAGGCGTATATTATTGCAGTGTTATAATACACGTCGTTGGGTTATATATTAATCACACTAAAAACGTAAGCCTGAAGAAGTTAAATTGTCAAAGAAACACTTCCAACTACGTTAATTGTAACATTTATTGAATTCCAGATTTTTGTTCTTTCAAATCAAAAGTTATGTAATATAGCGACTCCAATACACTACCGAAGGCACACATACGAACATGTCACACATACCAAATACATTTCGTTTCCTCAAAAAAAGATAAATATCAGGAACATTTGTGTTTCTAAAAAATACTAATGGTTAATGAAATACATTTTTATAAGATTATATAAATAATCAAATATTAATACATCAAAATAATAACTAAACATAATACAATTACACGCATTAGTGTATACTGATAATAATATATGTTTTGTAACAAAAACAAAACAAACATATCAGTAAAAAAACACATAAGGCCAAGCTTAAACAACTGTTTGTTTACCATATCCTTAGCAGAGTTGCTTGAAATTGGTTTGTAGGTATGAAAATCTTTTTTTTTTTTTGCAAAAATAATTGCTTGTTCAATTTTGAAAATTTTGGAAGGATAGTCTATGACATACTGGGAAGTTTAATTTTACAAAATATGAACATTTTGACAACGTTTCATGAAGATTGAGTAATATGTCAGGCCAATAGAATAATAACAATGTAATCTTCGATTTGATCTGGTGTCCTATTTTTGGACAAACATGATACAGATTCGAACTCGAACTGGTTTTTTCCAAGATAAACATTTGGCCCTAGTTTTATCAAGATTGGTTTAAACATGTGGCCTTTTGGGTGAAAACAACATAATTTGAAGATAGTTGCATAATTCTGGACATAGCGCCACCACAACAGCCCACCAATAGCAGTGCATGCTCACATGAGCTAACAAAAACCAAAGGACAATAACTAAAAAAACATAGAGTTAAGCTTAAGGTTCTTGTACTCTGCACTTCCGATCTGTCCTCAATCAAGGTACAAAGTTGTAGTTAAATACCCTCAATATTTACAGATTTATACTTTATACAAACAAGTTTAGCTCATTAGAGAATTAAGAGAGATAAAAATCCTTTAAACAATAGAACTGTCGTACCATTGTGTGCTCAGTTATTAACAATGATAATGTGTTTTCACACTCCATATGGTACTTTTATTTCATAGTCCTTAAACTTTAACCGGAAAATGGCATTTAATAACAAGCAGTGTTTATTTCTGCAAAAAGCCAGATCCACCAGAGGGCGTATATTAATTCAGTGGTAAAATAAACTTCATTGGGCTATATTTTGACCACACTAAATAAGTAAGATTGAAGAAGTTAAATTGTCAAAGAAACACTTCTAACTAATTGTAACTTTTTATTGAATTCCAGATAATTGTTCTTTCAAAACAAAGGTTATTACGTATAACAACTCCAATACACTACCAAATGCACCCATATGAAAATAGCACAAGTACCAAATAAAATAAGTTTCATAAAACAAGGATAAATAACAGACACATTGTTATCTCTCACAAGTTACTAATTAATAATGCAACACATTGTTGTCAGATTATATAATCAAATATTAATACATCAAAATAATCACTCAACATAATACCGGTACATGTATTACCGTATGTTAATTATAGCATATGTTTCAAACGTTTGTTTCGTAAAACACAACACCTACGGCCAAGCTTAAACAATTGTTTGTTTGCCATGGCCTACCCATGGTTGCTGGTAATGGGAGGGAAGGCAGGTAAATATTTGTTTTGCAAACATAAGTGCATGTTTTATTTGGCATTCGTTTTGAAATGAATGATAGTCTATGACACACAAAGCCGTTTAATTTATGAATGACTAATTGTAAGCAGGTGTCCAGTCAATACAGTTAATTAAATAACCAATAGGTCAATTACACAAATTGAAGACTTACCCTGAGAAAAACCATTTAATTAAACCAATTAATTTTTTTCAGTAGAGACAATTTCATTCGATAGGTTGGCAAAAGAATTTAACTTCTATAATTAAATGTGTCATTCAAAAATGGAAATTATATATATAACCGTGTTTTTATCATTTATATACACTGGACGAGTTATCGAAATTCAAAAACATTGATTTTACTATTATAATTAAGTCCAACAATGATCTTGTGAATGTTGGTGTTGTACGTGTAGCAGACAGACATTGGGTAGCTCAATCCATCTTTTCGTGAAGCTAGAGTTGCCAGTTTCTTTCTTGCATGACAATCCACCTTTATGACAGTATGAGAGCTGTATCCACAGACAAGGATTTGACCTGAAGGTGTTACATTCAAACCCCATGGAACTCGTAGTTCAGGGTCTGAGAAGGTTGATATCAGGGTGCCATATGTAGCCAGAGAAATGAGCTTGTGATTCGTGTAGTTGGTGACATAGATCCTGTCCCCAGCAGGACTAACTGCACATTTATACACTGCAAAACATGGAGCCTGTTATATATGAGCATATCAGCAGTATAATATATGCATTTATACAATTGTTACTGTCTTACACATTTCTTTAAAAAATTGCATTATTGTTAAACGTATCAATAAATGACATTTACCTGTATTGTGGCCGCTTGCATCCTCGTACAGCTTCTTCACAAGTGATCCATTCAGAGTGTAGTGGTACAGGGCAGTGCCAGAAGTGACATACAACATTCCCTGATGGTGGGTAATACCATGCGCTGTATGCGGTAACCGGAACTTCCTCCCATTCACCAGCTGCCCATTGCTCACCGTGATAAACTGCACATCTGTATTTAAAATTACAGCCATCTCACTGGATGTGATTTGGCAAATGTTACTTGGACAACCAGGCACATCACAGTGACTGGAAACGGTGTAATGCTGGTCCTACAGCTTCACTTTTTTATTAGAGTAATCTGTGATAATTATTTCTCCACTAGGCAGGCAACAAATGCCACTGATGCTGCAAGTGTCCCTTGTGTCGCTTGATATTCTCACAATATACTCTGATTTCCTCTTTGCAGTCATCACCTGGTCTGGATTCATCTTGAGTGTGAGAGACTGCATACTGTCAACAATACTCCCTAGACTTTCCTGTTGAGACAAGTACTTCTCAATTTCAAAGTTTACCTTGAATATTATTGAACTCTGCATCTTCACGGGTTTCTTCTTAAGATATGACTCAGACTCTTGTATTTTGTCCAGACATTTCCTGCTGGCTATGAACTCAATTTCTTTGTTGCTCTTATCAAAAAGGACATTGACAGCTTCACTGAGTTGTTTCAGTTCATGCTTCAGTCTGCTGCAGTCGTCAACATCTTTCTTGAGAGAAGTTAGCAAGGTGATCCTTATTTCATCTAGTTCTTTCAAGGTCGTATTTTCTAGTGCATCCAAAGCAGCATTTAATTTCTTTCGCAGGTCTTGTATTTCTTGCAATTTTTCCCTAAATGATACCTCCACATACTGAACGCTGGACTCTGGTGTACTCTTTAATTTATTAAGTTCATCAAGAATTGTTTGAAGATTGACTGACAGCTGTTGCATATCCACTGACATCTTCTTGACTGAGTCGGAAATAAGTGTCACATTGGCGCACTGTCTGAAACGGGAAAATAAATTATAATTACCACTTATACTATTTCTAATAATTTTATATGAATTTTACACATACAAATTATGTAACTGAAATAAAAAATAAAAAATGATAAAACCCATAATATTCAAAAGAGGTCATGTCTTGAAAACTATTTTGAGTCTTAATTAAACACAGCTTTGATAGTGTTATGCAAGTTTTCAGTCAGTCATCTGATAAAATAAAAGTGAAGATAAATTTAAGCTCAAAATATCAAAGCTATGTTGAGTTATTTAGTGAAAACATATTTTCTATTTGAGTAACAATGACCTTGTACTCACTAACTTCAAGTACAATCCAACACGAGATTAGTATGTAAGCTTCCTACACACTAAATGACATCAACATATTTCTATCCTAACTTCATCAAGGTTGGTCGATGAAATCTAAAGTTATTAATTAGCAAACACAAACCTTAACCTAAATTGTATAAGAACATGTACACAAGGGGCAGGTTATGCGAAATTGCAGATCATAGTTGTTGCCCTTTGTCATTGACCATATATAATGGCAATTAAAACATATATTAATATGTAACACAAACATTAATCTGATGTTTCAAGTATAAAAGGGACATCTTGTGTTTTATATAACCATTGAGTAGTTAAATGGTTATTAAATTGAAATGAATTCTCTTTTATTGCTAGATAATTTGAATTGTGATGTTATGAGGTTATTTTTTATGTACACTTTAACTTTTATGAATAATTCAAGACCAAGTGCGAGGTTTTAAGCTCCTTAAACAGCCAGTGCTTTTGCATTGACCATTCCAAGACGGTGTCCCCAGCTTTTATCATATTTTTGTGATTGTTATGTACGTGTCTGTCTTGTCTAGTACATTTGTTTTGTGTCTCACTGTTTGGCAAATGGGCACTGCCCTAAATTACGGACAGCATTGTATACTAAGGTGTCTCTTCTGCTGGTGCAGCTTAAGTTTCACTTTAGGTGTATTTTAAAACAAAATAATGGGCCAGCTTGATTCATACTGTCTGAGATTGTAGGGGGAATTCCCCATCTATTCCATGACTGTTTGAAACTTACCTGTGATTCAGAAAAGCGCAATCAGAGCAACACAGCTGACTGTGGTCCTGGCAAAACAGTTTCAGTTTCTCATTCTTGTGGACATCACATTTTAGTAGCAAATCCTCAACTGTCTTTGTCAGAGGCCATTTATTTGTTTCTTCTCTTCCATATTTGGAATGATTTACATATAACTGATCATGATGATAAATGCATTTTCCACAGAATAACTTCACACACGTTGCACAAAAATAATCAGCACTTTCCTCTGTATTTTTATATTCGCAAGCGCTACAAACATAGTCCTTCACTAAATCTGACCTGTTGTGAAATGAACCTACAGAAGTCGCCATTTTGAAATCGATTTTGTGAACAGTTCTTGGATTGTTAAGCTATTAATTCACTATTGTAACGATTCCTTCCCTGTGAAAAGAATGATTATTCGTTACGATATCCTCACAATTTTCATTCAGTTTATTAACCAATGTACTAACGTAAACTTTTCGATACGTTAATTTTATATTGGCCGTTTACGCCCACAGTCTTTTTTTTAATAACCAGTGAAGTACGAAGTCCACAGCCAAGTTACAAAAATAGCATGTATATAAACGTTGGCTTAAAGTTTGCTGATAACACAGGGACATACCATTTTCTGAAAATATGGTGTAACACTATCTTGAACAGACTTCAGTTTACCTGCACGCCTCTGTTATTGGTAGTTGCATATCGTCTTATTTAGCTTTAAGTTTATTGATCAGTCCATGTTTGCACAGTTATCACTAGCATTCTTATCAACGGTTATGTTTCGAACTGCTTTGAAAAGTTTGCAAACATAGGAAACATGCAATGCACTTAATTTAAGATAAAATATCCACTCCAAATTTAAACCTGTCTCAAATCGGAAAGTTTACTCACACCGTGGGGTTTTATCGCGGCCTATAGTTAATTCACATTGAATACCTATCTGCATATAAGAGTTTGTAATCAATAGGGAATGAGGAATAATGATTATGTCTATATTGAATTTCAGTTCAATTTTGGAGAAAATGATTTCAACTTTATAATAAGACCTACAGTTTGCAAATTTATCCACTATAAATAAAATGCTTTAGATAGGTACAAGTGCTGGTGAAACCTAAATAGGTGAATAATAAAGCGATGTCCGGTAATGTAGACACTTTGAGATAAAAAAAATACGGATGTACTCATTAGATACGAAAATAACCCGACGAGTCCAAAGGTGACTCTTGTTCATATCAACGTGTATGTATTTGCTAAAGAATGTCAATATTGTTCTCAGAATACTGATCTCAAATACCAATTGTTTTCTAATCATGTATCAGCAGGTTATTTTGACAGTTGTCGGCTAATTTGGACATTTTCATTGATGTCCATGTTTAAAACAAATGTGTTTACCATTAATAAAACATAAGGTTTGATGCTGTATAAAGTGCATTAATGTTTTCATGATACTTCCTGCCTGTGTTACCCAAATTGATCGAAATCCAAATAACAGAAGTTTCCTTCAATAAGAGTTATTGCTTAACGGCAAGCGTCACGTTTTTTGTAATCATTGTAATAATGACATGTAATGTTATAAGGTACCACTTAGTTTATATGAAAGGACTGTTACAAACACGCGTCACAGTTGAATGGATATTGTATTGTTGTTGTTTTTTTGCTGTGTTTTTGTTTACATGTTATGAGCGGAAGCGTCCATTTGCATTTACAAGTGTGTTATGAATAGACAAGCTGCAATTAGTGCAACAATATATGTGTTAGATCGTGGGTTGGTAATGTCTGGATACTTATGAATACACTCCTGAATTGGCTTGTAACTAGCATCATTCCATGTTGGTATTTGCTGTGTAGAAATTCTGGTTTTCCCAATTGCTCGTTAAAAACAAAGGCAGAGAGGTGTTGTTTTTTGTATTTTACAATCTTCCACATGAAAAATGCACTCGCTCTGTTGGACTTGCATTATATAAATCAAGCTCCCACGACAACATTGACCACTTGCCTTTACGAGTGAAATTTTACACCTCTACATTACAATACTGTTAAATATTCAAAATGATAAGGGTCCGGTATTTTGTACAATGAACTTTTTTTCCAAAAATT